>JASDQU010438210.1:8696-24487 GCA_032191745.1 Picea mariana
GGTGATGATGGCACCTATGAAATCAAAGGATTTGGATCAACATCATTTCAACTTCAATCAGGTAATGTATTTCATATTGAGGAAATTCTTTATGTTCCTGGATTAAATAAAAATCTTATCTCAGTTGCAGTGTTAGAAAGAAAAGGGTACTCAATAGATTTCACCAAAGGGAAGGCTCTCATGTGGCCCTCAAATGGGGATTTGAGCTCTGCCATGACTATCAAAACTCGAGAGAGTGGACTTTACAAAATCACAGGTCAAGTTGTTCAGGCATTAGCTCACGAGATGATAAACCCCTGTGAGCTCTGGCACATAAGGGTTGGACATATCAACTACAACACGCTCCCAGGTTTGCAAAATATGGTAACATGTATGACAATGTTTTAATTTGAGCATGATAGTGTTTGTAGAGGTTGTGCTCTTGGTAAGACTACAAAGAAAGCTTACCCTCACAACAATAACATTTTATATCTTATTCATTATGATCTGTGTGGATCTATGACTGCTCCGTCTATGAATGGTTGTCTGTACTATATCATTTTTATTGATGATTATTCTCGTAAAACTTGGATTTATTTTTTGAAGACTAATGATGAATCTTTCAACAGATTTCAATATTTTAAGAATCTTTTTGAGAATCAGATAGGTAGAGACATCTGTGTTTTTAGAATAAACAATGGAAAAGAATTTGACTCCTACAAATATGATGAACTCTACCGGGATTCAAGGATTAAGAGGGAGTTGATCGTGCCTTATAATCTTGAGCATAATGGGGTTGCAGAAAGAAAAAAACAAAATGATATGTGAAGCAACCAAAGCCATGATGTATGATCAAAATCTACCTTTATCTCTTTGGGCTGAAGCTGCAAGCACTGAAGTCTACATTCAGAACATGTGTTCTCATAAAACCCTTGAAGAGAAAACTCCATAAGAAGTATTCACCGGTATAAAACCCTCAGTTGATCATTTGAGAATCTTTGGCAGTCCAGTCTACTTTCATATTCCAAAAGAAAAGAGGACTAAGTTAGAGCCCTCTGGAAAGAAAGGAACTTTTGTGGGATACAATGAAACCTTAAAGGAATACAAAATTTATGTACCAGGTCAAAAGTTCATTGAGGTTAGCAGAGACATGACTTTTCATGAAGAAATAAAATTTCGTCATTCCATAGAACTTCCATGTGATTTAGAGGAGTAGAAAGCTCCATCTCTAGAACCTTTAGATACACCTCTTCCAGATGAGCAGAGGGAGGAGACCATAAAGTCTTTAGTGGATCCCTCAAGGGATACAATCGAGTTTCCATTAGAGAAACCTCTCGTTAAAAGGAAGCCAGCTTGGTGTCGAGAAATTCTAAAGGAAGACCATGCAACACCTAAAGGAACCTTCAGAGAAAGCAAGAAAGCCTTGTATGGATTGAAGCAAGCTCCTAAAGCTTGGTATGAAAGAATTGGAAATTTTATACATAGTCTTGGGTTCACCAAGTGTATAGAAGATCCCAATATTTATATAAATATTGTATATAATCATATTGTTATCTTAGTATTATATGTGGATGATCTGTTCCTTACAGAAGAGGTAAATTTGATAGCTCAGACTAAGAGGGAGATTTCAGCAGAATTTGAAATGAAAGACTTGAGTCTTATGCATTATATTCTGGGCTTAGAGGTGTGGTAGAAACCAGTTCAGATCTGGAAGACCCCTCCATATATCACCAGATCATTGGGTCCTTGATGTATCTTGTACATACCAAACCGAACATTTGTTATGCAATGAATTCCCTCAGCCAGTTCATGTGTGAACTGAAGAATATTCATATAGTTGTTGTTAAAATTATTCTCAGATATGTTCAAAGGGCTATAGCCTATGGGCTTAGATACACTTCTAGTGGAGGTGTAATGATTCATGGATATACAGATTCAGATTGGAGGGGAAGTACAGTGGACTAGAAGAGTTCTTCTAGATATTGTTTCAGTTTGGGTTCAACTATGATCTCCCGGTCCAACAGGAAACATGGCTCCATAGCCCAGAGAACTGCAGAAGAAGAATACATTGTTGCAAGTGCTGCTAGTAGAGAAGCAATGTGGCTCAGAAAGCTACTTTCAGATTTGTTTAGTGCTGAGCTGGAATCCACAGTCATCCACTGTGATAACTAGAGATGTATAAATCTCTCTGAGAATCCGCTGTTTCATGATAGATCGAAACACATTGAGATGAGATACCACTATGTTCGGGACATGGTGCAAAAGAACATTCTCAGTATTCAGTATGTTCCGACGAGAGAACAAACTGCAGATATTTTGAAGCCATTGTCCTTGACAAAGTTTGTGTACTTTCGAGACAAGATTGTTGTTGATGAGAATGGCTCTCTTGCTGAGAGGGAGTGTTGAAATTAGTGCAGTTGCAAGATCCATTCTCTAGGAGGATGGAATAATACCCTAGCTGTGGACTAGGGCCCCCAATGCACTCATGGGGTTTCTTGGTTTGGTACCAAGTAGTGAAAACCATGGAAAAAGACCCTAGTGAGGGACCCCATTACATGACTGGGGTTCTTGGTCTATGACTAAGCATTATGTCTCTAGATGTGTTCTAGGGCCCCTAGATGTGTTCCAGGGAATCCTTGCCCGATGATTCGATTGATCCTTGGATGTGTTCCTTGGTGGTTGATGTAAGCCCCTAGATGTGTTCTAGGGCCCCTGGATGTGTTCCAGGGAACTCTTGCTTAACACACTGGTTGATCCTTGGTATTATACCTTGGTGGATAAGACCCTAGATGTGTTCTAGGGCCCCCAGGTGTGTTCTGGGGATACCTGGTCTTGGACCATGTAGATCTTGGTTAAATACCAAGATGTGATGATGTGTGATCCTCTTCCTCTCTCCCATGATGGTCCATGAGACCTAGGAGTAGCTAAGAATATGGACATGACCACATTGTTGATGTACCCTCTTATGCAGTGATGATAAAAGTTTATAAGTCATTATGAGACTTATGTGGACATATTTTGCCATTGAGGACCCCCTTGACTTTGTATTAAAGTTCCTCCTTGCTTGGTTTTGGTTTCCTTATTGTTTTATGTGGTGTTGGGTTTTTATAAGTCACTTTGACTTATTTGACATTTAATTAATATTTATATTAATTAAATTGTCATTAATTTAATTGTTTTATTTTTAGCCCTAACCCCTTTACTTAGCTATAAAAGAAACCCTCCCCTCTAGCATACTTAATAACTCATTACTCACTCTTCTATTGCTGAGGCTACCTCAGTTGTCTTTCTTTGGTGATGGTGCAACCCCTCTAGTGGTTTCTCTTTTCAAATCTAAGGGAATTGTTTGGAGTCTTATTGGATGGGAGATTCATCTGTTTTGCCTACTGCTGGCGTAGAGGTTCCAGACCTCTCCTTGATGGTCTAGTTTGCTGTGGCTGCCATGGACTCCACCTTGAACCTTCCATTTCTTTCCTTAGGCTGATGCGAGTTATGCCTTGCCTGGATAAAAGTGCCGCAAGCTGTCCCTTGACTGAGCAAAGGTGCTGCGACCCTTCCTTGTGGTTGCTACTGAGTGTGGAGGGACTGATGACATCTCGCCTAACTAGCTGTCCCTACTATGGGTGTTTATTTACCTTGTTGTGGGTGTTTATCTATTCGATGGTGACTTCCTCCTCTTCTTTGTTGTCCCATTTGTTGAAGGGTTTGCTTTGCTGCGACCCTTCCTTGTGGTTGCTTCTGAGTGTGGAGGGACTGATGGCATCTCGCCTAACTGGCTGTCCCTACTATGGGTGTTTATTTACCTTGCTGTGGGTGTTTATCTATTTGATGGTGACTTCCTCCTCTTCTTTGTTGTCCCATTTGTTGAAGGGTTTGCTGTCCCTTTTGATCGTACCTTCCCTAGATTGAAGGTGGTGATTGTTGTAGGGTATTACAGTATTAGTTTTGGACAATAGTTGAGTTTTTTATTCCAACCTTTCTTGTGGTCCTCTCCTTGGAAAAACTATCTACCAATCCTCATGATAGAAATCAAAACCCTAGAGGTTTGATCCATGAACCTTAAACTAATTATTTGAGCATATTAAAGAGGACAAAATCTACACATGTGACTGGTACATTCTTCATTGGCTAAGAGGTAAGGTAAGGTTTGTTTTCTGCACTTAGAAATTTTGTTTATGTTCATAATTTAATTTTATATATTCAGATCTGTTTATATCTTTGTTTAAATGTGACGATCTAAATTTGTACTAGTGAACATAATTGAAAAAACATCATTGTTTTCTCTATTTTCCCTAAATCTAATAAATACATTACATTCGCTATTGATTTTCCTTTGCTAGATTCAACACAAGAGACATTTTCTTGTGGCAGTGGAGCCTGCTCGAAGGCAGGTCACGTCCCACTAGATCCCATTAACTTGTGGCCATATCTACTTGCTACGACATTACAATAGGAGAAGGTTTGTACCCCCTCACCAACATGCTTCATGGCGGCGACCAAGCTAGCACTCAAACAATGCTTGCTGCTCAGTTTGAGCAAGTGATCGATAATTTTTTGCAAACCTTAGTTCTTCCCTTGTGTTATATATACAACATTATTTACATGAGAAGATAACTTAATTTGCAAATGTTTTGTTTTGAACTATTATCTTAAGCATGGGTTGTATCATTATTGATATGGAAATTAGGAATACTAGAAGGATGTCATCATCATAGTGATAATTATCCAAGTGATTGTAACATATCAACCAGATCGATGAATATGACACTCTTAGATGATTCAAGTGTAGTTGATCAAAATCGGAAGACGACATTCTTAGATGATTCAAGTGTAGTTGATCAATTTTTTTTTGTTTCTATTCAAGAGTATAAATACTGAATGTCCAATATTGTAGCTATTGTGAAACTAAAACAAATCTATTTGGATGATCAAATTATTACTAGAGGCTAGCGAGATAGGTAGGTGGGGTGATTTCCTAGTACCCTCAAATCTTATAACAACACTCAATGCTTCAATTATTTATTCATCTTGATATTTAAGTGAAATGCATAAGCTATTATGAATCAAGTTCAACTTCATGTGCTTGGATGGGTGAAATATTATAAAAATGGTATTAATCTACTAATTTAGTTGGGCTGAGTAATATTTTTTCTCTGGTAATTGCCTTAAAAGGATAAAACTATGTTTTTGACAAAGGCACAATCCTCATTCATTGCTACTACCTATAGTAAAAGTCATTTTAGACCTACAGTGTAGGTATTAAGCACATGGTGAATAAACAACTTAAACCACTCAAACTCCCTAATCTACATGGTCTACACAACCTAAAGTGTTTGCTTATTTATGGGGCCTTTTTATTGGACTTAAGGAGTTTCACCCAACTATCCAAATATTTACTATCCAAATATTGAAGATGCACATCCAATTGTTATGACCAAGTTTGTCCTTTGTCATAGTCTTGTTCCATCTTCACCAACTCATCTATCTTTGGTTTTGAATCATGTTCCAATTCTTGAGCATTCATGATTAATTCACTATTTTCTTGTAACTATTGCGAGGCTATGAATGTTGTCTGTGTCTTTGTTAGAAGGGTGGTCTTTCTGTCAGTAAGGTATTGGTATCTATAAGGGGATAAGCCTAGTCTTCAAAATTTTTCCCATTTATATGTTTTTTCCTTCCAATGATCATTTCTCTAGTAATATTGTCATGCTCTTTATCTAAAAAAATATACCACTTTGCATTCCAAAAACACTAATTTCATTAAATTTGGAGTTATCACGCAAACTATTGATTTTAATAATGTCAATAATATTAGGTTTAAATAGTGTGAATATCATATTCCAATATTGTCATTATCATATTTGAATAGAGTCAATATCAACTTTAAACATTTACACATTTATTTAACCCAACATATCATGGTGGCATGCATGGGTTACTATATCAATGTTAAAGAGAAGAAAATATGAAATAAGTATAGTCATTGCATCAAAGAAGCATACATTTTTATTAAACAACCAATGCACATAATGTGATCACCAAGAATTGGTCCTACCTATCAATCTGGTTACCTTATTTGYAAACACTATAGTTAGATTTCTATAATGTCTTTTTGTCACTATTTACACAATAATACAATCCACAATGTCCATRGTGTCCATGRTGGATATTTCAATTAAACAGATTGTGTTTCTAATGCATTCCATAAAAATAATTTTGATCCCCTTTGTACTTTCATTTAATCCCACATATAGGGGTACCACTTAGTCAACCAAGTTGTGGCTGACCACCTTCAAATATAACCTTTTAATAGGAAACACTTTACTAATAACATTCTCAAAATAAATTCCAAAATCATTGGGAGCAAATGGTGTGAATTGAACTACATCTCCTTTGCACATATTTAAAATTATTCCTAAGGAAAAATAAATGAGCTCCGATGAATATTGATTGACCAACTTCAGTCTCAATACTCCTAATAACTTAAAATTGTGATTATAGTTTAGTTCTAAATTTAAACCTTCCAATTGATTAGTGCCTTTAACCTATAACATTTATGGCCATGGTTTCACTTTAAGTAACCTCTACCATTTGTGTGATGCAAACTCACCAATGATAAGAAAGTTGAATGTAGCATGGTGAACTTTATGTTTGCATTTAAAAATCATTTTGTATATTTACCTTAACACTAACTATTCCTCATCCTTAGGAATCTCTGCCATATTTTTCCACACCTTATCCAACTTATTACCTCAAAAGTTTCACATTTTATTATTAAAGAACATGTTATATTTTGCCACATATTATTCAAGTTTCCATCATAAAATTCCCATTCTACTTCGAGGTTTCTCTCATATCTTAGTAAATTTTCTTATACATGACTTGCTTCAACTCTTTCCAATTATCAATGGATAATATTTCTCATCTTAGTGTTTCATAATAACTTTCTCACCAAGCTTCAAGGGTTAGCTTGTTTGGTAGATATTCTTGTGTGGATTTTACATAAGTCTTAAAATCAAATTTCATAGTGTCACTTGGAGTTACCAATTGATATTTTCTCATATAATTATGATATTTAAAAAATAAAGACAAATATGGAAAATCAATAGAGGAATGATATGGTATTATATTCACTTGAAACACTTAATACATTAATCAGTAAAGGATTATTTTTCTCTTCAAAAAAGGGAAAAACAAATCTCTTATCAAAATAATGTGGATTCTATTTTATTCTGTACCATAATTAAGTTTTTTAAATTCAAATAAAAACGTGTATTGATATAACATAGAAATTAATTATATAATTTAGATACAAATACTTAGATTTTTAAATATCTTAATATAATTTGAAATTTTTTATATGAAAAAAAATTCATGATGTAAATAATTTTTTCCATACAACTAAGAGGGTTAGAGTATTTCTAGTGTCCACTTTTGACACTACTTTTCTCCTATGTATTCTTATGTCATATGAAAGTGTACAACCCTTTCAAACAATTTTAATTGAAAATTTATTTATCCATTATTATTAGTACTTGAGGTAGGTATGTCTTATAGCATTTAGATTAACATTGAATCATAACAATCACTATTGAAATACTTTAATTACTCAATATCACAATTTAAGTATATATAAAAATATATATCCAATTACTAAATAAAATCATTTTATAAATTAAATATTTATATAAAAAAATATATCCAATTGTTAAATAACATCATTTTATCAATTAAATATTGATATAACAAAATAACAAAAATCTTTATTCTTCCTCAACTCTCTCCGAATCCTCCGAATCTATAGTGTTGAGATCAATACCATATTTAATAACAATACCTTAAATAACAAATTGATATCTAAGGTGGTTCTCGTTTTCCTCACATGACTTAGGTTATCTTGGTTATCCTAGAATTAATAATTTGATATATGAAGGTTATCAAAAGAGCGAATCTTTTTAATCAACAAAGATATACACGATTCTTATATGAATCTTTATATATCTTCATATGCTATATGAAGGTTATCAAAATAGCGAATCTTTTTAATCAACAAAGATATACACGATCCTTATATGAATCTTTATATATCTTCACATGCAAAATATGTAATGATTAAATGAGTTATTATTAAAGTTTATTTAGAAATCAATCCCACTTAAAGAAATTCAACCTATAGGTCTCTAAATGATCAATAGAGAATAATAAAGTACAAAAAGGCTATAAGTCTCTAAATGATCAATAGAGAATAATAAAGTACAAACAGGTGAGATTAAAACAAATAAAGATTAATTATATTTTATTAAAGACTCATTTTTATTGAAGGATTGGTGAGCTTAGTCAATAATCAAGGTATGCGCATGATGAAAACATTTCAATTTTTACACAAGCCACATATATTCTTCCAGGAGTATTCTTATGGGGTTATGGGTTTTTAACTATGTTGCATGGGACGTGTCCCTGCCTAAAAAATACTTGTACCCATCAATTTGGCATTCCAAGGACTTAAAAATGCCTATGGAATGCTTTGAAATGGTTGAGGAAATCATCAAAGACCTGAGAACTATTAAATTGTACCTAGTCACTTTCAAGCAAGTTTCATGTACTTTTAGGGTGAGATCACAATATCTCTTAGATATTTCAAGGATGCTAGACCATTCCTTGCATGGATCAATGATTATACAATGAATTATTTTAAAAAGATTGAGAAAACCCTAATCTAAGTCTACTCTCCTCTCACATTAGTCCTCAATGGTAAAGCAACCCTAACCTGCCTAACCTCTCACATTAGGCCACTTACCGTATTCTTGGACTTATCTCTCTTTACTTGGAATCACCTCCCTCTCTCTCACTGTGAAGCCACCTCACACCTACCCTCTCACACCATGAATCTCCTACACTTCACTCACATTGTCACACAACCTATGACTAAGCAACATATCACTCTAGACTCTAAATTAGATTAACTGTGTGTCACTCAATCATCGATCACTTTGATTCACTTTGATTGAATTTTTTTTAAGTAGAATTAACGATGTTTGAAGTGAACAGTCTTTAATATTTAGTACTTTTATATTTGAAATATTTTCTTTAAAGTGGGTTAAGAGTAAATTGAATATTTTTCCAAAAAATATATTATAATTTTTATTCAAAATATGAATGAAATTTATGTTCATGTTCTTTGGCACTATCTATGTTAAAAAGACAATTTGTGTATTTCTATACTATATTTAAAATCCGATAAAAAAATTTCCACTCTCATAAATCTCAAAAAAATACAAATATCTATTTTAAAACTCTAACTATCCTCATCATGACTCATAAAAGACTTATACAATCCAACTTATACATCAACAAAAAGAGGAAAGCACAATCTAAAAACTACCGCTTACATGTCCATAACGAAACATTTATAATATATGTTATAACATAACATATCTTATCTTATATGTGTTATGTTAATTGTAAAATAATACTAAAAACATGCTTTTAAAAAAAAAGTGAATCATAGAAATGAAAATAAATTATTTAAAATATTTCTCATAAAAGACTTATACAATCCACCTTATACATCAACCAAAAACACAATCCAAGAACTACTACCTACATGTCCATAAAGAAACATAAACATAGTAAAGTAATACTAAAAACATGCTCAAAAAAAAAAAGTGAATAATAGAAATGAATAGAAATTATTTAAAATATTTCTATGGAAAGAGATACAACCCCGTGTATTCTTGATTATCCCATAAGCTTTCTACAAAATTTGGCCTTCCTTTGATAGTTTGTCTACCTCTTAATTCAACTCTCTGAAGATGTGTTTGAAGGATATATATGAGAAAGTTCCAGCTATCATCTTGAGCTGAGCTGATCTCCCAAGGACCTAAGTTAAACTGATTAAAGATATATTTTAATGCTTCAATTGAATTTCATGTTTTTAGTGAATTGAATACACATATTATTTTATTTCCAAGAAAAAAAATATATTTACAATTTTAGGAAAAAAACGAAAAATATACTTGGATGTTTGCTTAAGCATTCAAACTTGCTCTTTTATAACATCAAAACCTAAACTGAATCTTAAAGGTTATCTCCTAACAATCCTAATAAAAAAGACATTAAAAAAATAGAATGTCAATAGTAGCATCCTTTTTTCCTTTGCCATTTTGTTTCCTTTCCTTTAGTTGAAGAAGCTAATCATATATGAATATGCAAATGGTTGAATGTTGTATGTCTTCATACACAAATTTTATTGAAGAAGGAAAACATTTACACAATCAATGTAAGAGCTTACAATCTCCAACATTACTTTCGCATGAGAAAATGATAGCTTTGATAAGCTCATCATACTAATTCTAAGATAATTTTTGTTATGGACATCTTATCACATAATTATGTGAGTATGACAAGTGTCCATGTACATTAAATAAAGATCCTAACAATTTCCTATTTTGTTGCTTCTAAGAAGTGACTCTTTTCTAGAGTCATTATCTAATCTAACTAAATACATTCTAGAAAAGCCTCAATATAATAAAATTTAATATTATACTAAGTAATTTAGGATCATAATATCTAACATTCCCCCCCTTTGATCCAAAGGTACATTGAAACAAATACTAAGTTCTTCTCTAAACTTAGTAAATTTGATTCTGCCAAGTGGTTTCATGAAAACATATGAGATCTCATCTTCTGAAGGACAATATACCGGTTTGATGATGCCCTTTGCGATGAGTGTCCTGGTGTAATGATACTTTGTGTCGACATGCTTTGTCTTGGAATGGAAAACTTATTTTTTAGCAAGTTTAATGACTGGATGACCATCAATTAATAATGAAGTAGCTTCTGTTTGAGAAATTCCCAAATCCTATAAAACTCTGCATAACCAAACTATCTCACATGTTGCTTCCCATGCTGATATATATTCCTCTTTTGTTGAAGAATTTGCTACTGTAGTATGCTTCTTGCAACTCCAAGAAATTGTTGTTGATCCCTTCTTCATTAAGTAACCTGATGTTGATTCCCTATCATCAACACTTCCAACAAAATCTACATCTAGATATCCAACAAGTACAATTTTTGTATTCTTCTTGTATATAATACCATAATTTTTCATACCTTGAATATATCTAAGAACTCATTTTGCTGCATTCCAACGGCTTTCCCTTGATTCCTGCATAAATCTTGAGAGAATACTAACTTCATATGATAAGTCCAGACGAGTGGTTGTCAAATAAATTAAGCTACCAATAAATTGCCCGTAACTAGTGTTGTTTACCAATTCCTCCCCTTCAAGTTTTGAAAGTTTTAAATTTTGCTCCATCGGGGTGAGAACATATTTGCAATCTATCATGCCAAATCTTCTCAATAACTCAGATGCATACTTGCATTAACTAATGGAAATGTTGTTTGAATGTTGGAATACTTCAACTCCAGGATAATAGTGAAGTAACCCCAAATCTGTCATCTTGAATCCAACCTGCAATTCCTTCTTTACCTGTACAGTATGACCGTCATCGTTCCCAGTAATGATCAAGCCATCAACATACATTACTAAAATTACCATATTTTTACCCTGTAGGCGCACATATAAGGTATTATCAGATTCACTTTATTGAAATCCAACTTTGCGAAGGTAATCATCCATTTTGGCATTCCAAGCTCTGGGAGCTTGTTTCAATCCATACAATTCCTTGATGAATTTACAAATTTTTTTTTCCCGTCCTCCGAGCTCAAAACCAAGAGGTTGAGTCATACATAATTCTTCCTGCAAATCTCCATTGAGGAAGGCACTTTTGACATACATCTGATGTACTTTCCACCATTTTTGAGCTGATAATGCGAGTACCATTCATATTGTGTTCCACTTTGTTGTTGGCGCAAAAGTTTCTTCATAATCAATCACTTCATGTGAAAAACACTTGGCTACAAGTCTTTCCTTATACTTGTTTATTGTTGCGTCTGGATTATACTTGATTCGGTTAACCCATTTTCACCTGACGGGTTTAACATCTAGAGGACAATCAACAATTTTCCAAGCCCCATTTTCTTTCATTGCTTTTTACTATTCAACCATTGCTTTTTGTCATTCTTCATGTTTTATTGCCTCTTTGAAAGTTGCGGACTTAGTAAAATCATTTGATATTAAGGAAAAAATTTCGTCATCCCTGTTTGAACTTCTTGTACCCATTTTTTTTCGTTCATAATGTCTCACATCTTTCAAAAGTTGAATAACCCACTTAGGGAGTTGATGTTGACTTGTTTGGGGATCTGAATTATCACCATTATTAAATATAGGATTGATAAAGACATAAACTCTCCTTTCCTCTGAAGTATCCAGAGGTGGAGTTTCATTATCTGATGAACTACTGGATGAAGATTCAGATGAACTTTGTGATGAAGAAGAAGGTAAAATTGATGAAGAATTGTTATGTTATGAAGAAGTGCAATCAATTTCAAACCAACATTGTTGACTTGGTTGATTGTGCATCTTGATTTTCTCTTTATCAACTTGTTTGTCCAATATTTCGAGAAGGATTTCTATTTCTGCATCATTCTTGCTTTATGTTTCATCAAATATAACATCTCGACTTACAATGATTTTTCTATAAGATAAAAGGTGATCTCCTTTCTTCTCATCGTAATATCCAAGCAAGATACATTCCACACTTTGTGAATCTAACTTAGTTCGTTTTTCTTTAGAAACTAATGCATAATATACTGAACCAATAACTTGAAGATGTTTGATTCGAGGCTTGAATCCATACCAAGCTTTATATGGGGTAATCCCATCCAAAGAAGTAGTAGGAGATTAGTTCCTTAAGTAAATGACAATATGAATTGTTTCAATCCAATATGAGGGACTTAAATTTTTGAAGGTTAACATGGATCTCACCATTTCTAACAAAGTGCGATTCATCCTTTTTGTTACTCCATTCTGTTGAGGAGTGTACACATTTTTCAATTGCCTTCTGATTCCCTTTTCAATGCATAAATTTTGGAATTCATTGGAAGTGAATTCCCCTCAATTATATCTCTGCAAAGTTCCAATCTTTTCCTTAGATTTGTTTTCAACCAGATGTCGAAAAACCTTGAAATTTTCAAAGGTTTCCGATTTTGATTTAAAAAAAAAACCCAAGTCATTCTACTACAATCATCAATAAAGAGTAGAAAATATTTACATCCACCTAGAAAATATTTACATCCACCTAGATGAAGATTTAGATGAACTTTGTGATGAAGAAGAAGGTAAAATTGATGAAGAATTGTTATGTTCTGAAAAAGTGCAATCAATTTCAAACCAACATTGTTGACTTGGTTGATTGTGCATCTTGATTTTCTCTTTATCAACTTGTTTGTCCAATCTTTCAAGAAGGATTTCATTTTTGCATCACTCTTGCTTTATGTTTAATCAAATATAACACCTCGACTTACAATGAGTTTTTCATAAGGTAAAAGGCGATATCCCTTCTTCTCATTGGAATATCCAAGCAAGATACATTCACACTTTGTGAATCTAACTTAGTTCGTTTTTCTTTAGAAACTAATGCATAACATACCGAACCAAAAACTCGAATATGGTTGATTCGAGGCTTGAATCCATACCATGCTTCATATGGGGTAATCCCATCCAAAGAAGTAGTGGGAGATTAATTCCTTAAGTAAATGATAGTATGAACTGCTTCAATCCAATATGAGGGACTTAAATTTTTGAAGGTTAACATGGATCTATTCCTAACAAAGTGTGATTCATCATTTTTGTTACTCCATTCTGTTGAGGAGTGTATACATTTTTCAATTGCCTTATGATTCCCTTTTCAGTGCATTAAGTTTGGAGTTCATTGGAAGTGAATTCCCCTCAATTATTTGTCCGCAAAGTGCCAATCTTTTCCTTAGCTTCGTTTTCAACTAGATGTCGAAAAACCTTGAACTTTTCAAAGGTTTCCGATTTTGATTTTAAAAAATAAACCCAAGTCATTCTACTACAATCATCAATAAAGAGTAGAAAATATTTACATCCACCTAGAGAAGTATCTAGGGGTCCACAAACGTCACTATGAACAAGTTGCAAACATCTGTTTGCACGCCGTGAACTTGTTGGAAATGTCTTTCTATTTTGTTTCCCATAAATGCAAGCTTCACATATTGCATTTACTTTCTTAAAAGTGATAATTCCACGTACCATTCCCCATTTTTGAAGTTGTGAGGGACTTTCAAAATTCAAATGTCCATATCAGACATGCCATAACCTTATTGGTGAAATCGTTGAATCCACAACTCCTAAAAAATCTTGCTTCCGAGGAATGAATTTTCCTTTCATTCTAAGAAGCTTTCCATCTTCATATCCTATCATTATTGTCTTCAAATTCTGTTTGGTGGAGTTGATTTTCACCCACCCAATGTCCATGATGATTTGATGTCCTACTTGTTGAATCATTACCAAGGACAACAAATTCTTTTTGAATGTTGGTACTTACCAAAGATTCAATATCATTTTCTCTCCAATTCCAACAAGAGAAACTTTCACTGAACCTTTTCCATAAGGTGTGTGTGTTGTATCATCAGCCAAAAATATCAAATTTAGTTGACATTATTGAAATGTCCAAAATAAGTCATGTTGGAAAATCATATGTTGAGTAGCTCCAATATCTAATATCCAAACATCTTCATAGTCATTTTTAAGAGAATAATTAGCGACTTGCAAGGCAACTGATTCTGAATTCTGAAGTGCAATAAATACATATTCTGAAGCGTCATCCTCTTGATCATTAACATACTGTGCCGAAGTTGATTGTTTCTTAAACTTTGGTATTTTCTCGATTGGACTGCGAGAATCGTTTGCATAATGACCAATTTTGTTGCATCGTTTACATACAATCTGACTAAAKTCTCTACCTCTTCCATACTGATTATTACGATTTTGAGGTCTTTTTGATTGAATTATCCTAAACTTGTTTGATCCTTGTTGGTAATTTGTGTTGCCTCTTCCTTGATTGCTTCATCTTCCTTGATTGTTTCCTCTTCCTTGATCATTGYCTCTTCCTCTTYCTTGACCTCATCCTCAACCTTGTCCTCTATAAGTTGATTGATCTTGATTACCACGTCCTTTGTTACTGAATTGAGCTCCTCTTCCTTTTGAACTTTGAGTTGAAGAATTACTTGTACTGGCTTCTGTAAGGAAGACGTCTTCACCAACTTGTTTCTTCTTCCCAAAATTTTTATCATGTTGAACTAACAATTCACTCAACTGATCAAATGTGATCTTATTTAACTTTCTTGTCAAGTGCAAGGTTTCCAAGAAATGTTTATAAGAGGACGGTAATCCTACAATCAAAATTGTTCTCATTAAGCTGTCATCTACCGTAGTACAACCTGCCTTAGAAATATCTTGTTTGATGTTCTTAAGTCTAGAAATGTAGTCAAGTACATCTCCACCTTCGGTCAATTTCTGTTGAAGCAATTTCAATTGAAGGACAACCCTTTGTGTTTCAGGTTGAGCGTCAAATAGATCTTTGAACGTTTTCCATGCAGATCATGCATCAAATGCATTTCAATGTGAACATACATTTCTTCATTTATAGATGATTTAATCAATGCTAATGCCTTTTCATATTTTAGCTCCCATTTAGCTAGTGGTCCTGTGTCATTGGGTTTATTTGGTTTTACATCGCCATTACATATGTCTTTCCATAGCTCATTATAAATCAAAGCACTTTCCATATGTCGTTTCCATGCTTTGTAATTTTTGGAGCCTTCGATTTTATCAGACTCGGGAAACAAATTTATCAATTTGGACTTTGTGAATGCTTAAAAAGAAA
>JASDQU010438210.1:41168-54358 GCA_032191745.1 Picea mariana
AATATTTTGCATGAAGCAAGAATATCTGCAGTCTCCTGACCGACAGTGAACCTGCAACAACATATATGTAAATTAGCACCATATGGGCAACCGAGTATATATAAGACATCAACCTAACCTAGGGAGTTCCTATATATATAAGATATCAACCCCTACTCCTCTGCTGCAAACTGTTATTTAATAAATTCATTTATTATGTTGAGAGCAACTAAGTATGGAAATACGTTTTCAGTTACATAACATAAAAAAAAATAGAATTTTGGATCTGAAGGAAAGAGTATGACCTCATCTAGTAGAAGCATGAGACGCCTAGAAGCTGCTTTACAACGTTAGACAACAATATAAACAAGTGTCAGGGAAGTGTTCATGTGGTGCACATATGAAGGAATGTCATCCACGTTTCTCACTTATCAGTAGTGTGCATGGGCTTGGTGCATATGAAATCTAACACGTTGATATTGCTTAGTAGTGGGAAGCCAAGTGTTTCACATTTTTCTTAAATGCTACGTGTTATTTAAAAGGCATGAGTGGTGGAGGATGGCCATGAATATAATTGGAAAGCGCATGTTCAAATCTTGTTTGCTCAGTGCATAAGCGTTGGACACCCACATTGTTGGTGTTCTCTTTTCATTTTTTTGATGTTTTACTTGGAAGATTAATCTGTAGTATGCAATGTATGCATACTCTGCACATAGTTCTGTTGTGAATCCAACTTCTGTGTAATGGGTCCATAGCTTTTATTTGTGCAGAAAGAAAATTTCGACGTTTCTCTGCTTGAAACTTCTCCCTTCTGATCAATGCAGGATTTTCCAATCACGAGGCCCACATTATGGTTTTCAAAACCGCTATTTGATGTCTTATTGCGGGAAACAGAGTTATTGCTTGCAGTAAGTTTATTGCTGGTATTCTGCTACATCTTTTTCCATGTATTTAGAATTTTTTTTCATATGCATTGAGTCTGCTCGTTATTAACGCCTTTAATTTTCATGGGTTTTTACTTTTAATGATTTAAGGGCACTACTCTTCTTTTTTTATAGGGTAAATGAATAACGTACCAAGAGTTTGCAATTTGTTTAATTGTTTTTTTTTTAAAACTTAATCAAACACTCTGCTTATTTGACGGATAACCTAATGTAGGTTCATAATGGATTTTGTTGTGTATGGATGGACATGCCTGGAAACTTCTAGGCTTACATGTCCTTCTAGAACTTGCGGGGTTTGAGGTTTTGGTAAAATTTTAAATAGAAATTCGAGTAGCCTTGAATCTAGACATTAAGCATTGTTGCTTCATCCATACTTGGCGAGGGGGGGCTACATGGACCAAACTAGAGCCGATCCAAGAGGGTAAGTGAGGATAGCAAACATTACATACCTTTGTACGACGCATAAAAAAGCCTCACTTAATCTACGTACAACCGATGTGGAAGATATGTCAAGGTTCCAGAGAATCCAATTAGGCAAGCCCATGATCATAACAATTAGATGTGAGGCAAGTTGAGTAGAAATTGCATGGAAAGAGAAACAACTACATGTCCTGTCTCTCCCAAGTTGGAGTTGGAGGATACATGGACCAAGTTAGAGCCAGGAAAATATCTGGAGCATATCAAGATAAATAGATTTGTGGACTGTATCTAATGATTATAACGTTTAGATGGTAATATTTGAGTTTAGGGTTTGGACAAATCCAAAGGCAAATTTGGGCAACGAGGAAAATTGGAGTTTAGTGCTAAAGAGATATAGATTTGCGGCTTTGCCCAATTCATTTATTTATTTTTGATGGTACTCAAAGATTACTCGATATATAGTGCATGCATGATATGCACATAGTTCTGTTGTGAATCCATCCTCTGTGCAATGGGTCAATAGCTTTTATTTGCGAAGAAAGCAAAATCCGACGCCTCTCTGCATGAAAGTTCTCGCTTCTCTACAATGGAGGATTTTCCAATCACGAGGCCCACACTATAGTTTTCCAAACCTAAATTTGACATATGATGTATTATGATTGAAACATAGTCATGCTTTTTGTGGGTATTCATTCAGCTATGAAATTGAATGAAGTGAATCACTGAAATAGATTTATTGAGCCCGAAGGAAAGGTGAAATCATGAATGTTCCTAAGTGGAGTGATACGCAGTGCGAGAATACTTTCTTTGGCTGAAAGTTCTAAGTTGGACACGATTAAGTGGAGTGTTTCCCCTGTCAATAGGTTTTGTCTCTATTCCCTGACGTGTTCGACAAGGGCTCCTTTCCTAGCTTCCATGTCCAATCTGCAACAATCTGATCCAGGAGCTGCGAAGCTTTCGAACTCTTCTCATCCGGATGATTTAGATCCAGACTCATGTTGTGAAACATTTTTGAGACCGCTTTACTGGCATGAGGATAGACCGCTTTCTTCTTATCTATGGAACCTTCCAGTTGGTAAACCTCCAGAAAGATGGTATCAATTTCCATCCACCACTATTATAACATTATTTATACTCGTCTCCACATAGAAACGGTAACTATAAATACCAGTTATCCTCCTATTTGGGAAGAGGAATTCTCCTCTTTTACTAAGCTCCTCAAATTGCTCGATGGGCAAACAACTAATTGAGATTGGGGAGATCGAGGGGAACGCGTGTTTCTGAAGACACCTCGGTGGACAAGACCTACCAACTATGCCATCTTCAAGCGACCGTGATCGAGACTGAGCACTTGATATTCTGTTTCCCCTTCTACTATGAGTATTTATCTGGATTTTTATGGTCAACAGGATCAACGTATTCTTCTTAACCACCTGGACCTGGTCCTTCTACTGTAGCATATATAGAAAGGGCTGCTAGCTATTAAAAGGGGTATAGATATGGGTATGCAAGGGATACTATCAAAGCTACTGGTGTTGGATTGGGCTATGCATCTATATATTCTTATGGGTCAACCATAATATTTGCTAATGATCTCATTTATCATTTAGTCACTGAGTAAGCCCATTGGTTTCTGAATTTACCAAGTAAATCCATCCCTAACCCCAACCTATTCAGTAGCTGACAATTAATGTCTCGTTAAAAATCAAGATTGTATGGCGAAACATAGCCTGTGTATATGCTCATTAAGTAACCAACATGGAATTTCTTATCTAATAGATCTTTGAGGTCTATACTACCATTCAAACCAATTCTCTATCTTAACAATCCCTTCCTTACATGTGCAATGCATGTCGGGCATGTCAATCTGTCTTTACCAAGTTTTCTTCCCTTTTCATCAAACCCTTATCCTTTCTTGTTGTTCAGGGACGTAGTATTTATGAATCACCTTTTGATTATGCCCTTTTTATGGATTTTGCATTGTATTGTCGTGGGAGAAACTGCACATACAACAAAGTTTTTTTTAATGGGATCACGACTTTAGAACTGGGGAGGTAATGTACAAGCACAATGTTTTGTTATGTATTGTTCAACTCTGTTATGAGAATATCAAGAATTACTATAATGTCTATGACAACTATTGATTCCACTTGAATGCGTGCAGAGGTAATTTCAGATTCTCAACTTTACATCTCTTGGTACTCTAAAATTTATACGATGAGAGTCTGTGCACAATGTTTTTCTATTTAATAATAAAAATGGGTTTATTTTGTGTGATCTCTGAAATCGACAAGCATGAGTCATGTTTGGTGTGTCAAAGATGATAGCTTGCTTGGTGTGTCTGGTGTGCTTCTTGGTGTGTCATTGTTAATATAATTAATTAATAATAAACATAGACTTAAGTACCAAACATATAAGTAAAGTACCAGTATCTAATACCAAGTATAAGAAGCTTCTCCTTATAAGTATCAAATGGACAATTCTTTAAAACAGAAACACACCCATTCTAGAAGAAGCTGTAGAGGGGCCTCCCGTCTTGCTTCCACGCACCTTCTCCCCGAGATGATCTCAAGAACCACGATCCCATAACTATAAACGCTAGCCTTATCTCTTAATTGCGGATGCACAACATACTTGGGCGCAATGTAGCCTCTGCAATATACCAAATTTGTGATAGCTACAAATTAATTGTTGGATCCTAAACCTTAAGGAGATCTTTTAAAAATACACATAAGCATACACACAAGCTTTCCCGTATCTAGTAAAATTACCCATGTAGATACATAAGCATAAGCATACACACATGCTTTCCCGTATCTAGTAAAATTACCCATTTAGATACATAAACATACTTTGGTAGATACATGGGTAATTTTACTAGGATATCCACACCTCCTACTCCTATTGTTGCCAACCAAAAACCCCTCTGTATTGCTACAAATATTCTTCAATGCTCCTGTAAGAAGGCCATCCACAGATTTCCCAATCTTATGGCCTGGTCAAAGCTGCTCCTAGACCATGGGAACAACACCTTCACTTGACAAAATTTTTGAATCAACATTATCCTTTGCAACACCTTGGGGGAATGCATGTATTTCTTTTGTTGCATCCAGTTGAGCTTCTGTTGAACCAGACTTGAGAAGAGCAAGCAAAGGTGGGATGCACCCTCCAAGAAACAATTTGACCCTTAATTCCTCTTCTTTATAGAGAGATCCTAAAAATGAAGTTGCATGAATTTTCACTCCAAGATATCCAGATCTGAGGAGAGAGACCAATATAGGCATTGCTTCAGAATGGGCACCAACAACACTAAAAGCATTTTCACGTGTATTGATCAGATCCAATAATTGCTTGAAGGAACTTTGATTTTATTGCACTATTGATGTAGTCTTTCACAACTGTTCAATGCATTGGGAAACACTAGCCAATGTCCCACCTGGATCTTCCATGTTATTGCGATCCCTTAATCTCGTCTTCCCCAATGAACGAAATCCTGAGACTTTGATCTAGGCAGTGTTTGTTGCCTCTACATGTTATAGTATAATGAAACAACAAATACTTGCCCCAAATCTACAAGCACTGTGATGTAGATGTATTTTATACAGGCACAATGGGTGGAGTGGCAGTGGAGAAAAGGAATTGAATGCTGCCAAAATTCACCCCATAAGCATACACACAGATTGGTGGAGTGGTGGTGGAGAAAAGGAGTTCAATCCTGCCAAAAGTCGCCGCATAAGCATACATAGATTGGTTTGTCAGCGAACATAATGCATCACCATTAAAGCCGTTCAAAAACTATTTAAAGCAGTCATTAAATCGATTCAGAAACTATTTAAAGCAGTGAGAAATAATCAATGAATTTCATGGCAATGAAGTTATAATATATTGAAACTTAGGCTATGTAACTTGTAGTATTATCTAACATGCAAAAAAATGTATGTTAGCAAAACTTATGTTATCTAACCTAGGAAAAATGCATATGAGCAATAAGAGGTTGAAATTGTTGGCCAATAGCCTCTTTGATAAAAAATAATTTAATTATTATAAAAAAAAATTGTTTTATTTGTCCTATGTACTTCTTTAGAAAGAAGAAAAATATTGGTAGTCAAAGATAAAGTAATTAGCGATCAACGATGAATCGATCGCTATGAGTCCTGGCCTTTGGCAGGGACTAATAAAGGTTTAAACATGTTTGTAAAATGGGAAACACATCCAAATAAACATTTGAATCCATCTAATGAACCTTTGTGATGTTGATTGCACATGTGATTGAATGTTTGAATGTATCACGAGATTCTTTGAAATGATGGGAATTCAATGCAACAAATTTCATATGGATAAGTTAGTTAGTTATTTTTTTTTTTTCAATTCAAATAAATACTTCATTACTAGAATTACCACCGTTTACCTTAAACAAAGAACTTCACATCATATTTCAACTTACAGGCTGATACTTTTCACCAATTTCAAATTGCTACAAGTCAATTTTCTTGTTTGCATATGAACTAGGTAAGTCTTTCTCATTTTTTTTTGCATTGAGTAAGTTAATCGTATTTTGTTTATGAAATAATGGAAATGGATAAAAGAATTGTTTTGGTCTTCTTTTTATAAATTAAGTTTAATTGAAAATAGTTTTTCATTTTGAAAATTTTCACCTGAACTAGGAATCATGCCACCTAAAAGATCTTCTCCTAGGACACCTAGAACTTCTCCGAGAAAAATTGAGAAGAAAATTGTAATAGGAACCCCTAAAAAGGTTGAAGTTGTTATATCTAAGACAATGAATGACAACGTGGAAACATAGTTGGAAATGTTAAAGTAGGTTATCAATTTTCCTAAATTAGACCATGAACATTTGAAACCAGTTTTTGGGGATACTGAAAACCTGACTTCCAAGGATAAAAATATACCTAAATGGGGTGAAATATCTAGAAGGTTCTGTTGAAAATATAGCTCATAAATACACTATGTCATACTTCATATTTCAACCTCCTATTAAGCTTCAACAATAAAGCAATAAAACCAATTTTGAACTGTACTTAATGAGTAGAAACACTAAATGACATAGATATGAAACTAAATCAACAACAAAAATAATTTATAACAACATACAAAATCACACATTTGGCACCATAATTCTGGGCAATGCCCCTTGAAGAATACATAGGAAAAATAACAGTTTAAGGAGATAACTCTTATTGAGCTCAGAGACGTTTCATATCAGAGTTTACAACAACAAGTAACAACAACAATAAATTCTAGAAATATGTGCCAACAAACTTCCTCGATTTGTGTGCTAAAAACAACACAAAACATACCTCATTTTATGCAATGTACAGTCCCTTTAACAACAAATACAACCTTGAATTCTGTGCACTTAAGCAGTAATGTTCGGCTCTAATTTTGTACAACAAGACACGTAGAAAATCGATCCATCCTCTTGCCTCGATTTCTATGTCTCTATGTAGTTGTACGGCCTCTTTTCTAACCGATGTCAACTCAACATTTAATGCTGCAATTTTTGGAAAAGCATGCCCTCTTCCCCTCGTGGAAATTGTGTCCTCCTTATGCTGTACAAACCCTCTCCTTCCTTGGAAATCTTGCCCCTCCTCTAGCTGTATGAACCTTCCTCTTTTCCTTGGAGAATGCGCCCTCCTCTTGCTGTTACTCTCACTTCTCCATGAGCTCAATCTCTCTCTTGAGAAAAGTGACTCTTCACCTTCCTGCTCAAGCTCTCCTCAAAGTGTGCGCCCTCTCTCTCCCTCATGAGATGCCTTTAAGAAATTTCTAAATGTAACTCTTCTAACCCTTGATCTCCCTTGAGTGACTCTTCACTTTCCCTTGAGATCAACAGTCACGACTTAATCATTCGTTGAGGTAACTTAAGTCACTAAAGTGACCCATAACATCATAAAGTCACTTTTACATTTAAAAATTAAAAGACCCAACTTTATAAAATCACTTTATAAAAACACATTAAAAAGTCACTAGGGAGAAATGTTTTCGGTCCCTTCTGCATGTTGGACGTCGCCTATGCAGAAGTACCTCCGAGCTACCAATTCTAATAGGTTCGAAGAAGAAAATTTTCTAGATATAATGCCTTTAAGCAACCCCAACATAAGGGATTTTGATGACCTAGTTTATCAAAACATTAGGAAATCAAGTTTTCACTCTATAGCAGCTTGGCCACCTATTCTTCCATGTTCTAAAGTAACTAGTTGGTTAAATGAACACAATGATATAGAGGAAAAATTCATTAAAATGTGACGGGAAAACTTGTTTCCTTATTTAAGTCTATTGATGTGGAAAAGTACTATAATTTCCCTGAACCTAAGAAAAGTTTAAGTATAGATTTTGTGACCAGTTTTCATGATAAAAATGATTTGAAGGAAGTTGTGTCAAATTAGTGGATTGAGGACAAAAGGTTTTTCCACGAGAGTGATGGTGTTTACAACATGCTGAATCTTAGAGAACCTTACATTTATGCAATGTATTTTATGTGTAGATTGCATGGAAGGGAAGATTTCATGCATTTTAAAGATGATTGGGTACCCATAGTGTATGGAATTATGACCAAAAAGACAATTTTTAATTGGGGAACCATACTATCATTAGTGTAATATACCTAGTATATTACATTTCTTATTACTTAATAATATGTTATAGGTTTGTTATAATGTAAATAGGCGTTATAATGTAAATGATAAGTCATGACCTTTATAAAGAACATGACTTATCATTCCCCACATGTATTGTATTTCATATGGTGTCAAGTAAATATGTAAAATGAATAGTAAATAAAATATTATTTATTATGGAAATATGGATTTATGATTTGTATTCATGATGTTCTCATGAAGTGGACCACCAGATCCACTTCATTTGGTATAAGAGTTTTGTTGCTAATCCTGGCCATTGGCCATACAGGCTTGTAGCCACCCCCCCAAAAAATAAAAAATGAATAGAGTTTCTCTAATTTATCCAGGTCTTTGACCACGTTAGGGAATTTTTCCATAAAAAAAATCTTCAAAAATTACCATTGAAGATGTTAGTACCAGATATCAAGAAGAAGAAAATTAAAAAATAATAAATAAATAAATAAAGGAAAAAAATAAAGAAAGAAAGAATAAACAAAAAAACAAAACAAAGGAAAATTAAAAAAAAGAAGTTCCAAAGAAGAAGGAAGAGTAAATTTGTATTTTACTGTTGGTGGTTTACAAGCCCATGGTTTTGGTAAACCATTGGCCCATGTTATTTCCCTACCATATTAWTWTTWTTWTTTTTTTTATAGTGGTAACTTYTTACAACCTTTTTATTGGGGTTGAAAGCCAAAACAAAGTCAATGACCTAAGTATTTTGGAATAATATTAATTCAACCAAAGTCAAAACATATTTTAGTGATAATGCGCTTAATTAACTTGTGTAAAGGATATTCATAAAGGAAAAGTAATAAGAGATGGCATTAAAAGAAAAATATAACTTTTCATAAATTACAAAGTTGCAATTTATTTTAAAGAAAAAAGTGATAAGGTAAGAATATCATATTGAATATTGTGGAGTTAGATATATCCACAAAAATATGAGGAAATATTTTATAAGAATTTATAAATGTTATTATCATACTAATTTCCGCGAAAGGTTTAAAATATAAAGGGAATTATTAAAGTTGCTTAATACATTTTATTAAACTGGAATGCAACCGAAGTAATATTCAACCTATTCAAAGGAGGAATGTGTATTTATAAAGGAGACATATATTGAATAATCGAGAAAAAAAAAAGAAACCGCGAACAATGAATTCAATATATAAATCTAAATTTTGGACTAAATGCCCTTTTTGTGAAATGGAGTTTGAGTATATAACAATTTTTAAAAATCACAATTGCTTTTTTCCAATTTGTGGGAAATCATTTATTATGGAAGAATATCAAGATAACTCACCTAGAAAATCACCAATATTAAAAGATGAACTAGAAAATTATAAAGACATCAATAGCAAATTACAACTGAAAATTGAGATGGAGAAATATTTTAATGGGTTAACAAAGAAGGATAATCTTTACTTCAAAGAGAGAAATCGGGAATTCATCGCACAAATTGAAGAACTAAAAACTGAAAAACAAAAAAAAGTAGAAAGACTTACTAGAACGAGATGAAGAAATATTACGATTAAAAAATCATAATCAAAATTTACTAGTCAAAATCAGGAAGTCAAAAGACAAGAAACAAGAGAATAAAAATTCAAAATAAGAAAATCAAGGTCTTAAAGAGAAATTAACCAAACAAGAGGAAGAAAGCTTTTGCCTAAGGAACCTTAATCCAAAATTGATTGAACAAATTAAAAAGATGAAAGATGAAAAACCAGAGAATCAAGATATTATAATTGAAGTCAAAAAATCAAATAACGAGGAAGAAATTTTATGCCTAAGGGTTCATAATTGAAGTTTACTCACACAAATTAAAAATTTAAAGAGTGATAAGAAGTCACTACAGAACAAGTTAGATCAACTTATCAACAAAGAATCATTGGTTAATAAAGAGACAATGAATCAACCTATGGAAATAGAGAAGTATTCAGATGTAAACATCACCATTATGGATAAAGGAATTAATACATAGCCATTCAACCTTACAACTCAAAAGGATGCAAATCCAACTAATGTAAAGAGGTCTTAAAATATAAAAGTACAAACAAGCCAGGGGTATGAAGAAGACTCAATTCCAAAAGTTAATCAAGAAAAAGATACAAGTATAAGAAGTAAAGATCAAGTAGCAAGGATGCATTATCGACATCCTAATCACACAAGACGATACTTCAACCAATGAATGTATCAATAGAAACAAATGATTGATATTCCAAAAAATATTAATACAACTACACGTGGTTCTCAAAATAGAAGCTATCAGGGGAATCAAAATACATCAAGTTTTTCCAAGAACCCTATAAACGCACAGTTTCACAAAAGATCGAATTAGGGTGGGAAGACTCCTTTACAATTCGGCAGTTATGCTCAACACTTAAAATATTTTATTGTCTCAGGTCCTCAATGATCATTGACTCGAGAATGAATAATCGAGAGAGTATATTACAAGCCAGAGCAAGAGATAAGTCTTTTTTAACTATGCTTTGAGGACAAAACATTTTTAAGGGGGGAAGACTTGTAATATACACAATATATTACATTTCTCATTATTTAATAATATGTTATAGGTTTGTTATTATGTAAATAAGAATTATAATGTAAATGATAAGTCAATGATAAGACATGACCTTTAGAAAGAACATGTATTATCATTCCCCACGTGTATTTATATAAACGTATTGTATTTCATATGATGTCAAGTAAATATGCAAAATGAATAGTAAATAAAAAATTATTTATTATGGAAATATGGATTTATGTTTTGTATTCATGATGTTCTCATGAAGTGGACCACCATATCCACTTCAATTAGTCTTGAATAAATTCATTGAGAAAGTGAAAACTCATTTAGAAAATAGAGGACCTTTCTTTCATATGGCCTCCTATTTTCTAGATAGTGTTTGTTCCTATTTTCTAGATAGTGTTTGTGCTTGTAATTCATTGTAGGAAATGGGATGGAATTAGAATGGTTCAATAATCCCTATTCATGAGTACTATATGGATTTATGGGATCCAAATTACAAGAGAGTTTATGCACTTATTTAAGATGAATTTTTAGCTCCTTTATTCATATTACTTTTGCAGAGAGAGTGTCCTAGAATTACATAAGAAGAAAAAGGCATTCTCAAGTGCATTGGAAATTGGTACCTACATGAGAACTGTACTTATTTGAGGATATATGGAGCTATGGCCTCTCCTCATTTATTTCCCAAAAATGTTTTAAATAAGTTGTTTTTATCTGATATTTTTTACCAAACTATTTTACAGGGATTCAATTATGTGCTTGTCAAGGATGTGGAGATTTTTTTTTTTATCCTTTACAACTTCTACATTGGAAATTACAAAATTACGAATTCCAATTGTGCCAAACAAGAAGGGAACTTGATTCTTCAATTCAAGTTTCCACAAGGAAAATTAAAAAATCATGATCCTTAGGGTTTGGTGGAAAAACATTGTTCTTACATATCTTGGTCTTGGCTCTATCCCTATGAGAGATGGGATGATGAATTGTTGTATCAAGAAATTGATTCAATGAACGAGTTTGAGGGAAGATTGAAAGATAAAGAATATTTCATCTTTAAATATCTATCATTTGAAGAAAAAAAAACTAAACTTGAGAAAAAAATAGAAGCTATAAAACAAAAATAAGCTCAAGACGAAGAATAACAAAAACTTGCAGTAGAGAAAGAAAAACTAGAAGTAGAAATAAAAATACAACAAGGAAAATATCACCAAGAAATAGAGAAATTAAAGAAAACACAAAAAGAGGAATAAGATAGTAAAATCCAACAAGAACAACAAGAGTCAGAGCACAAGGAAAATGAGATGGAAGAACACAAACAAAAAAACTGAAAGTGAAGAATTGAAACAAGTGTAAAACAACAAGATTAGATTGACCAAAAGACTGAAGACCCTACAGACAGAAATATTGATGAATCAACATTGGACAAAGTAGTTTAATCAATTTACAAAGGAAACAATTATGAAAATGAAGAGGTATTTACACCTGTAATTCTGGGAATAGTAATTCCCCATGCTATTATCACATAGATGATCTTATCGGAGGAATTTGAAGGCCTAGAGCTCTTGGCATATCACAAAATATATCAAAGGATTGTTAAGAGGGTACATAGGAAGATGACATCAGACATAGGAGGAAGTGTAGCCTATGTAACTGAAGTATAAGTTATGAATCAATAGAACGATTCATTAGCTGATTTGGTGGCATCTAGGTTAGCATTAACACAAGAGACCATGCACAAAGTATAGTTGGAAGAGAATGACGTTGCAAATGAAAATAAAAAAACTGGAAAAAATATTAAATCTGAAAGTTCTGCTAAGAAAATTAGTAACATTTTCATTGATTATGTGATATCTATAATTGAATCTAATACTAGATGTTTTCATTGATTATGTGTGAAAATAGATTTTAATGCTAGATATTTCAAGTTGTAGGAGCACATACTACAACTGTCAATTCTGTATAAGAAGAGTTTATTTTGGAAAGAGACTTAAGCAAAGACATATGACCAACTTGTTATTACGGAAATCCAGAGCATCAGGGGACATGAAGATCACAAAATTAAATTTCTTGAAAAGAAGGTAATTCAAAAAATAGAAGCATATTTGTGCTTTTGGGAAAACTTGGCTAGACAAAATTAAATTGCTTGAAAAGAAGGTAATTCAAGAAATAGAAGCATATTTGTGCTTTTGGGAAAACTTGGCTAGATATAATCTAAGAGACATAGAAGAATATTCGTTGCAATGTTTGAAAATTTAGGACTTTTTAGAAGACATTTACAACAAAGTGTAAAATACCTTCATTCGGATTTCCATAAAACTTTTATATGAACAAGTGATGAAGCAAGTGATGAAGCAATTCGAAGACTCCATGGTATAGCTGAAAAGAGAAGTTCAAGAATTTCAAAACGTCGAAAAGGAACACTTAAAATAGTTCCTTGTTGAAGAAACTAAGAGAGTAGTTTTTTTGGAATTTTGTTTTCCTAAGATTAAAAAACACACTAAAATATTAGAAAGTGATGTATTAAATTTTGGGGCCCCACTGAAACAACCTATATTTTCTCATAATGATCATTGTCAAAGTATTTTTGAGAAATGGGAGGAGTATAAAGAAAGGGTCCCAAGTTACCAGGAAGAAGATATTGATTAGAGTAGGGTTAAAAGTTGGGTAAGTTAGTTTAAT
>JASDQU010438211.1:8357-30267 GCA_032191745.1 Picea mariana
CAGTTCCTACTAGAGATGAATGGGAAAGAATTATTCCCAGATTTCGAGGAGAAGAGTGGGAAGTGCCAGTTGAACACTTGCTAGATTTTCATGACTTTATTCACCGGCTTGAAATTGTGCATGAGGATGTTCAGATCAAGCTCTTCGAGTTTTCTTTAGAGGGGATCGCTCGTGATTGGTACTGGTCACTTCCTATTTCCATTATCATCTCTTTGGCATACTTTCATGTTGACTTTCATTTTTTTTGCAAAGAAATATTTTCAATTGATATTCTATATCCCGAATGTTGTCATGAATTTCATTTATTGACTAAAGATTCAGATAGTCATGAAGAGTACACTGTTATAGGGGATACCTCTCATTGTGACCGAGACATTGATGATCTTCACGATGGTAGCGATAGTATAGATGCTTTTGACACTGTACCAAATGCATTTACTATCTTAAATTGTCATGAAGATCAGATTGTCCCATTCGAAAACTTGAAAAATGATAAACACATTTTTATATTAGCATGTGAAAGAGTTGAATCTACAACAGATACTAAGGGAAACCCTTAGTATTATGATTTGAAGACAAAGAAATACAATCAACAAATTGACATATCAGTAGATGATAGTTTCAAATCTGCAGAAAATGCTAAGGACAGTTCTCAGCCTTCAGATTTGCAGACAAAGGGGAATTACAACAGACATGAAGAGGAAGATGATGAGCAAAAAAGTTTAGATCAACAGTTGATCATGCATGTTTCTCCAGCAGAGGTCAAGCGATCTGTATTCAGCATTGAGATCTGTGAAGGAAAAGAACAACAACATACATAGGTATTCTTTTGTGGTTTTAATGACCCGATTGCAAACTATTTGGAATATATGAACAGCATATGTGTTAAAGTATTTTTGTCAGATGAAAGTTGGCTTTATCATCTATTCAAACCACTTTTCTATTGGCTATGCATTCCATTATTTTTGGGGTTAATATCAAGAACAGGTTTAGTAAATCATTTTTTGACATGGCTTCATTGGAAGCATGCGTTCACTTGATAAGAGGTAGTACTATTGGTTAGTGTAGGAGTAGGCAGGAGAATAACTCTTCCTATGAGAAAGTATATTCTTTTAGTTGTTTTCAGTTGTTGAATAAGCGGAGCAGGCTATGGGCAGGCTATAGGCATGCTACAGGTTTGCAGGAAATTAGTTGTAAAGTCCAGATGACTCCATGCCCAATGGTATAGGCTACTGGAACTACTAGGTTCTTGGAAACCTCGCAGGGAGGTCTCCATCCTAGTTGGAGCTAGATGTTAGTGACAAAAAATGTAATGGTATTTTTGAAAGCATGTTCATACCCTTCTCATTTTTACTTGTTATTTTTGTGGCCAATGTCTTATCCATTCTAGTTCTTCATGGATTTTCCGACGATTGCTTTTTCCCAGCATCCTTAAATTTTCCCCTCTTGACCTGCAATACAAATAAAATTATTAGCCCTTATCTATTACATCTAGTCACTATCCTAAGTTGACACACAAACCAAGGCCACATGCCATGCAATTCATTAAGATGAGCCCATGAGTCATAGAAAACGCATTCAACTCAAACAAGTTGACATATAAAGCCATAAATCAAGCCACGATGAGGCCAGCTACTAGATCCAGTTAGGTGTAAGGGCATATGAAGAATATCTCATCAGTATAATTGTCAAATATTGAGTTGTATATGAAGAACCACGAGCAAAGGGGATTTGCGCCGAGCCTCGTATTTCATTTACCTCTGTTAAGTTTTTTTTGTTAAGATTACAGGTTGTCGAGCTTGTAGGAGTATGTAGGTGACTCATGGAAACACACAAAGCCCGAGCTATTAGCTATCAAGCATCAAATTGTAAGCTACAGGTTGTAAACGAACATGCAGGGAATTGGAACTTCCACCGTTTGACTACACGCCATGGCTTTATAGAGGCCCCTCCTCTGATGAGGTTTTGCAAAAGAGGAAGAAGTTCCTTGACCCCTCTCTCTTTTATTATTACCAGAAGATGCTAAACATTATTGAAGGGAAGATGCAGTACCTTTTTTATGAGAATGGATGTTGAGATCTCGATGCTTTTGCAGGTATCGTGACAGTTTCCTGTGGGCATTGTCGTCCAGATATTGTAAAAGCCATCAGGGTTCAAAATGAAACACTACAGCATGCTACAAAAATATACCTTCATCATGCAATAGGAATTTTGCAGAGCCACTAGCTTCCAAAATGCCCGAAAATCTCAAGGTTGTTTACTTTGTCAATTCAGGCTCAGAAGAAAATGAATTAGCCACATTGATAGCTCAATTATACAGTGGTAATCATGACATGATTTCACTTAGAAGTGCATACCATGGTGGGAGTGCTGGCACAATGGGATTGACAACTCTTTTGGATAGTTGTAGTCCCTCAACAGATCTATCAAACAAATCTTGCATAGGGATGGTTTCCTTATTTGATAAGGAAGAGGTAGGTTCAAATTTAGTCCAAGGAGCAGGGGAACCCACGATGTTTCAAGCTATGAAAAAGATTACAAAATGCCTGACTCATAGATTTCCAGAGGAGGGTATATTTGAATTTACAATCCAAAAGTATTTTCTTGTTTCTGCGGATAGTACATGGAGTACATCCAAATTATTCTGAGAAATATGAAGATCATCATTAGCCTAAAATGCACAAAGGCATCATGATTAAACATAATGCTAATCAAAATTATGCAACAAACACTTTGACTGTGAATGGAGTCTACAGGAAAGATTGATTGTCTACAACATACCGAGGAGAGAATAATGATTCATATCCTAGGTGGTGGGTAAAACTCAAGAATCATCATTCAATCAAGGTTAATCCAGAATTTCTAAGCAGCCATAAACTTGCATAAAGAGCCCTGAAGAGCAGACAGTCCAAAGAAATTTCAGTTTTGCAGTTTTTAATACTTTTTGAAGGCCTGCACTTTCGACAGCTCAGACTAGTTCCAAAAGGCATTGTTAGCTTCCGAAAGCTCCTCTTTCGGTAGCTAATCTCACTCTGTTTCATGCCTTTAAGCTATCGAAAGCACAGACACAGGCAAGAATTCAGTGTTTGTGCACAAACCAAATATCTTTTCTGCCAAATCATCTCATGAAAGTTCTAAACGAACGATAGAATTTAATGGAACAAATATTATCCTCCCCTTCGAGTTTATAAGGAAGATACAAAGGAAAAGAGGTCAAGGAGGCTTTTCTACTTTTAGCAAAAGTGTTGCCCAGCTGTCAAAGGAAAATGTCAAATGTTTTGTCATCCTCCTGAAGACTGTAGAAGATATCAAGATGATTCGAAAAGTCCTTTTTCTTCTCAAGGATAATTCATGTGGAACTTAAAGACTCAATTTTAAATGGGATCTAATCCCTTAGACATAGGATCTAAGTTATAGCTGTTGTATTTGATTTTACTTAGAGATTTATTTAGATTTGAGATCCATTTATTTCAGAATCTAGAAACTGTTTGTAAAGGCTATAAAGCCAAGAACATCTAATGAACGAAGGGTTCAACTTTAGGGACTCTTGGACACATGGTACTCAATCTTCTCATGATCATGTCAAATTAATACAAGCTCTTTTGCAATTACTTGTTCAGATTTACATCTTCATGTCTGTTCTATACTTGTACTTGGATGATTAATTCATGTTCATTCTGTTTGTCTAATACCAGATAGTTTCCATCCTATTTTTGTATTGATGAGTTGAATTACAAGTATCAGTTGCTTGTTGTGATTAGCCATTCATATATATGTGTTTTATGTATGAGTCTGCTAGCATAGTAAGAATTTTCCATTGATTCACCTATTTGCAAATCCTTTTAACAGTGATAGTTAGAAGCCTTGTCTATTTGTTTGTGTTTATGCATGTCTTGAGTGAGTGAGGTATGATTCAGTCATCTGACTTTATCCATTGAGTGAAACATTGAGATATTAGTTAAGTTACCGGGCATCTCTGAGATACAACCTAGGAGAGTTTCCTAGAGTGATAACATGTGCACTAGTTGGACCTAAAAGTCTCCCTCTGGCTCTACCTGAATCAAAATCCAATCAATAACATGGTTAGGATCATGTATATCCTTTTTTAGCAAAGATACATGAAATACATTATGCACATTCAGGAAGCAGGCAATGCAAACATGTATGCAACTAGCCCTATTCTATCCAAGATCTCAAATGGACCACATAATCTGGTTGCTAGCTTTGTACAACTATACAACTTCAATGAGCTCTTCTTGGGCTTCACTTTTAAAAGAGAATGCTCCCCCACTTTAAATTCTCCAGTTTTCATGTTCTTATCTGCATAAATTTTCTGTCTATATTGAGTTTCCTTTAAATTCATCTTAATTCTAACCATCTGGTCTTCCATGTTCTTGAGAAATTCTAGACCAAGTACTACTATGTCTGTTTGGTTGTCCTAACTCACAGGAGTATTGCATTTTATACCATACAAAGCCTCAAATGGGCTCATCTTCAATGAAGCTTGATACCCATTATTATAGGCGAACTCAACCAAATGCAAGCAATTTTCCCACTTAGATGGTTTATCAGTCACATACATTCTCATCATGTATTCAATCACTTGGTTGACTCTCTCTATCTTCCCATCTGAATGTGGATGGTATGATGTGCTCAAATTCATAATTGTACCAAATCCTTTAAATAATCCCCTCCATAAATTTGAAGTAAACTTTGTATCTTTGCTTGAAGCAATTGCCTTAGGTATCCCATGCAACCTAGAAATTTCCCTCATGTAAATCTATGCAATATTAGTTGTTGCATGAGTCATTTTCACAAGAAAAAAATGAGCAACCTTTTTCAATTTATCCACAAATACCATTATGGAATCATGTTTCCTTGTTTTCCTACACAATTTAGTTATAAAATCAATGGTTACCATTTCCAATTTCTTCTCTAGAATTGGCAATGGCTGAAGCAAAATCGTTGGGTGTCTATGCTCATCTTTTACTCTCTGATATTCCATACATCTAGCAATGTAATCAGCAACATCCTTCTTCATTCCTATCCAAAATAATTGGCTTCTTACTGTTGCAATTATTTTCTGGTAACCAAGATGTTCGGCATATGGAACATTTTGCATTTCTTTTAACACCAAATTCCTAAGTTGTCTGAAACTAGGAACATAAATTCTATTTTTGTGCATAAGTAATCCATATTCCTTAATCTCGTACTTGTTAATTTTTTGTTGTACATTTTCTTGCTGTAAAATTTATTTTACCGGTAGGTAGTGTTGATTTGTAAAGACAACATCTAAAAGTATGCTCCTTAAATCTGACTGATGCATAATAACAGTTGTAGCATGCATGAGATGTACTCTTCTGTTGAGTGCATCAAAAAAATTATTTTATTTTCCCTTGATATGCTTGATTTCAAAGTCATACTCACTTAAAAATTCCATCCATCTTGTTTGCCTAACATTCAAAGTTGGTTGTTCAAAACGATATTTCAGACTGCTATGGTATGTCCTTAATTCAAATATTTTTCCCATGAGATAATGCCTCCACATATTCAATCACTATTACATTTGGGTCAAATTCCGATGGCGCGTTCGATGCAATTGCCATTTTATATTGTCGGGAGAACGACAAAAAGCGGACCCTCTCAAATGATGTTTCATATGACGTCGCTTTTTCAATGCCATAGCTATCATGTCTATTGCGACGTTTCATGCGGACACGTGTCATCTCGGATTTGAATATCCAAACCCCATATAGTCGTCTCTACGGTGACGTTAGAGACATTCTAATTCTGACGTCCCATTTCATCGGTCTCCACTATATGGACGCTATGGGAGCGACATTACCATATATCATAATAATGATGTATGGTAACGTCGCTCAACCGATGGTCAGCTATATATCTCTGATGTATGTGCCATGGGAGAAATGTTACCATACGTCATAATTCCGACTTATAGTAACGTCGTTCAACCGACGGCAAGCTATATATCTCCGTCGTATGTGCCATGTGAGTGATGTTACCATACGTCGCAATTCTGATGTATGGTAATGTCGCTCAATCGAAGGCCAACTATATATCTCTAACATATGTGCCATGGGAGAGACATTACCATACATCGCAATTCCGACGTCATGTATGTATTTAAAAAAAAATGTCAATTTATTTTTCCTTTTTTTATATTTTTAAATTTTGCAACTAGAAAATTTTGAAATGAAGTAATTCCCTTGTATCATCCTAATAAGGGTATATAGTGAATAACATGTTTAGTGATAATAATACAAATATATGTAATCATTGAATATGGACTAATACATATGATAATCTCATACAGGTGTTATGTTACCCTTGTTATATTGGCTTAATGAACATGATAGTACTTATACCATTATCTATACTAGTTACCTATGATAAGGTAATGAAACCCATATAGCTCATTACTAGTTATTGTTAAAGCTGGCAAAGGTCATCAGACATAGTTCGTTTCCATAAGTTACATCATAGGCCATCATGCTTACTCTTTCACACTAGTAAAGTATATGAAATCAATTCTCTACTATATAAATAATTGTGTCCATTATCCAATACAACCGTGTTTATAGAATAGTGGTTACCATTGCTCTTTCTTAACATGATTCTTACATTAAAGTGAATAGCTTATGAATACATGTATATTAGTAACAGATAAGCTCCATGAGTACAACGTATTGAGCATAGATTAGGTTCAATACTAGTATAATTGCAATGATGCTTGATATGTGTTAATATGACGTATTTACCCTAATCGAACCTGATAAATATAGGTTATAATGATAACACTGTGATCGCCAAGTCGTTGTAACAAGGCTTTGGTTGTTCCTTTACATATCACTATAAAGATAAGTAGTATCACTAATCTAATATGCATAATAAGGAACATTTTACCATCATAATTAGTAAGCTAGCTAAGTGATACAACTTAATATTACTATTATTATGCTTTGTATCCTGTAATCGGAGAGAATCAATGGTCATACTTTATCTATCATTAGGTGTTATTATTGTAATCATACTAATTCCATTACTTTGGAATGGAGTTGTGTTTCACTTACCTATGTATTTCACCTAATCAGTACATGCAAGCTGATATGAGCTTTAAGTTGGTGGTATAGGCTTGTCTCTAACATAAGATTTATGAGTACATTCTACATTACCCATTTAAAGATGAACATGCTTGGAATATAATGGTAATGAATCATACTTATAAATGAACTTAGAACCTGTTGATATAATGAGCTCAACTTAATCATGTTACTATGTTTTCATAATAAACACTATTGAGATCATAGTTATTGATGAGGTTCATGTTTCACTAGTATGGGCTCTAATTAGGCTTGTAATTATACAGAGAAAATGAAGCTCTAACATAGTGAAATCAAGCACAAATCAGTATTGGTTCTTATATTATGCTTGTATTGTCATGTATCGAGATAGGTGATATCTCCTAATTGTACATATAAAGAGTAAGTATTTCTTATATGAATTAGTAGTTATAACTCTATCATAAACAATTAATATGGATAAATCTATAGATTAAGTTACAATATTGATAGGGTTCATGCAGATAAAGGATAGTGTTCAACGATTACATGTTGGACATACTATGTCACTAGTACCCCCATTGTTGTTACATAATGAGCTTTCAAGGGTTGATACATGCTTACAATGAATGAAATAAAATCACTAGAGCTATAAATAATATCGAACGAAAAGATCATCTGGGTTAAGTGTATCCGTAATGTTACATATATTGTTATGACTATTAAGCATGATTACTCTATTACAACTCATAAGGATATGGAATACTAGTAATTAGAGATCAAGCATAAGTAATGGTTACCACATTATCGTAATCTCTTACATGTTATAGTTATAAGGGTAATGATACTATCATAGATAAAGAATGGGCTTGTATTACTCACCATATAAACAGGTTCATCATAAGCAATGGAAATCATAGATATAAGTATGTAATCATACTAGTAGAAGCATAGTTAAACAAATCATATTAGTACTTATTAGTCATGTTAAAGATTTATTTGAATCATAGTACTTGTCTGAATTAGACACATCATGTTAGTCTGAATTGAACACACAGTATCCATAATCAATGTGATTAGCTTCAATATGGATTAGCTTATAGTTAATATTTGATGGCATTGCCTCAATAAGATTGGTATAATACAGGTAATAAGCCAGTTAGTCTTAATCTTCATACTGTATATTCCTAGTAATGATACCACTCTAATCATACAGAAGCTTCATAGTGAGTTTGATAAGCTGTAGATACGAGTTATGATTTGAGTTCTATATCATGTATTTTCCATAAAAATAGCTTAGTAATAGAGAGATTAGTATTATTCCAAGAATTGTGTTGTTTAGTGATCTGTAAAGGTTAGCTAATACAAGTAATTAACACAGTAATAATAACATATCTTAGGTAATGGAAGCTAATAACATGGTGTTTACACATACGTATACCATAGGAGTTCATTACTTACTCTAATTAAGTTGATATCATGATAAGTAACACTATCACTGATTAGGGAAACATAGTAACTATGAAAAGTGAAGTACAAGATAGGTACATAACTGCAATGAATACAGTAAATACAAGAGAGTAATACTAGTGCATAATGCCCAATTCAAGCAATCTATGTGTATAATGACTAGGGAAATACATTGGATAGAACGCACTTGTATAAGCATGTGATAAGCGTAACCATACTTACTGCTTAGGTATCTATAACTCCATATTACTATTTCTTCTATTTCACTATATCAATGAAATTAGAGCTTACTAGTAATGAAATCGATATCATCTTACATATGGGGCAATAGATGTTCATGGATATGGATTACAGGATATGATTATCATATAAGGAATGGGATTAGTGTTGGAATTACTAAGACAACTGAGGAGGGGGGTGAATCAGTTGTTATTGTGCTTGAACAATTTTATGCCTATTAAAACATTATTAACCTTCTCCAAGTGATCATCAATATTATGCAAGACATGAATAGCAGAAATAACAAACACTAATCATGCATATGATATACACAGAGACAGATATTTCACGAGGAAACCCATAAAAGGAGAAAACCTCTTCTTCTTCAAATGATAGGAAATCTTTTAAGTTCCGCACATCATCTTTCTTTGAGCACCAACTCAAAATGAGGCTACAATCTCTTCTTTAACACACTGCAACTTGCTGAGAGCACCAACTCTCTGGTTTCTCTAGCACCCACTAGAAGGAAGCACCAACTACCTGAGTGTTCCAACACCAACTGGATGGAATCACCAACTTCAAGTCACACAGGAACCAACCTGTATAACAGAGAACAATGGTTCTCCCTTGCACCACCCTACCACCCTGGTTTTTCTGGCTACAACCAGATGGAAGATACAACTCCCTGTGTTCAAGCACCCACTTGAAACTCTGAGGACAACCATTCTCCCTAACACCTCCCTACCACCCTGAAATATAAATCTTTTCTTTCTGCAATTTATTATAGTGATACAGTATTTATCAATGGCTTACCAGTCTCATCATTGTTATGTTACACTACTATGCTCTGCCTACATCAATGTCTTGCTACTACTCGCATCTCCTTGTGCACGCATGTTCAACTTCTCTTCTATCTTTTATAGTCTGTGTTGTCTCTTCATTATATTTCGTTGTGTCTCTGATCTTCCCATCAAATCATACATAGTCTTACTTCCTACACACATTCATAACATCCGAAAAAGTACTCTATACTCTATGTTCTGCATGTCTTTTGCACATCAAGTCCTCTGCTTGATCATCATTCGAACTCTTTGTCTTCCCTGGTGGTTATCCTGAATCTGTTCATCATCAGTGGTCATTATCTTGAGATTCTTTGGCTTCTCTAGTAGTCGCAAGTCTTTTTCTTCTCTGGCAGTTACAGTCAGTCGTTTTGGCTTATTTGGTTTCTAGGCCCCTTCCTTCATGTTACCATCAGCGGTGACCAAACTCCTATTCAAAAGGCACTTCTTGAACTCTCTCTTGTGAGCGCTAGCTCCATTTCCTCATATGACCTTGGGCGATGAACTCATGTGACCATGGGATTGAGGGTGCGTCCAAGAGTGGTTTCGAATCAACCGCTTTTCTCCCCGCAATCCATATACAGCTGCCACGTACCCTTTCTCCAAAACCATGGTTTCAATTGCGGCCTGCTCACAACATTTTAAAGCTCGCTCACCTTCAATCCCCATAATGCGACGGGTCCGTCGATCTCATGATATTGACAGTGCTCCTGAACTGATGGATCAGATCTAACCTTCTTAAATCGATGGCTATGATTTACTTCGTGATCCGGGCTCCGGGAGTTTCAAATCTCAAACCCTGCTTTCTACGATACACCAATCTTCCGGAGTGGAAGATCTATTGACACATGTTTCTCTCAGATTAATAGTCGATATCTCCTTTGGGTCTCCGGACTCCATAGATTTCAAATATCAACTTCTTGTTTCTTCTGACTAGATATTTACAGAAATCAAAGATTTGCTAACATATGTCCTCTTTAATCCAATGGTTATCCTCCGCTTTGGGACTTCAGCCTTTTCGATTCTTCGGCGTTTCACTTTTCCATGAACACTTTCACCTGCAGTCAATGATCTATTGACACATACCCTCCTACACGATCAATGATCATGAGTGACTTTAACACTTCTGGCTTCAGGAGTTTCAACTCCTATGCACTCGTTTCTCCTGGAGTGTTTTCACCCGAATGCATAATCTTCTAACACGTACCCCTCCTGGTGATCAATGGCCAGGGTCTTCTTTGAGTCTTTCATGTTCAGGACTTCGAGAATTTAGGTTAATCACTTCTTCATTCTCCTTTGGAGTGGTCACCTGCTGAATAAGTCATAGGCAGTGGAGACCACCTGTTGTCGATTAACACATCCACTTACATTGTCCTTCCACTGAACTAGATCAACGGTTGAGAATGCACCCAAAGTGATATTCAGATCGGACAGTTGAGAGCAACTTCGGACCTTCGTCCTTCGGGACTTCGAGACTTGTGATATTTGTTGGTGATGAAATTTTTGAAGAAAATCTCCTGGAGTGACGTAGCTTGCTTACATCACTTGTTGACATGGCACGAGACAATTTCCTCTTGACACTTGTCATCATGTGATTATGCCATGTGTACTTGCTGACGTGGTCTTCCACATGTCCTTGTTTATGTGATCTTCCACATGTCCTTGCTAAAGTGGCCTGCCACATTTCCTTTCTAAGGTGGTCCGTTGATGTCGGTGAGATGTGTAGGCAGTGTAGTGGAAGTGGAGGCAGATCACGGTAGTGGAGTGTGACGTCAGAGTGTGGAGGTGGCATGTATGAGTGGTTTGGTGATTTGCTCGGAGGGGGGGTTAGGCGGTAAGTGGTAATGAGCAAGGGGGGTCCGAGTTGACAATAATGTTACACGTATGAGGTTCCCACATGAGAAATACCACCAGCTCGGACCCCCCTCATGGTTAAAGGCAGAAAGGTCAAGGGGGTCCAATATGCCCTGATGACCATAGATCTGAGTCCCCTTCTCGGTCACTGATATTAGCATGCCCTTTTCCTAACTTATCTTGTCCTTCCACTTTAGAATGATCTGATGGCTGAAATTCACTTCAGATGATCCGACGACTGACGAGTATTCGAATAATCAAATTCTCAATTGTGTTTCCCCGCTTATCCTATCCTTCCATTAATTAAATCTAACGATTGTTGGTCCTATGGATCAGTGATCCAATGGCCACTATCTCTCTTTCTCCTAATATTTTTATCTCTCTAACTTAGACGATATTCTAAGTGTTCACGGGTCTTCGACCTTTGCTCCTCCAGTGAGTCTGTCTCTTGGGCCTCGTCTGCACTTCTGGAAACCGCTATCTCTTATGAGCTTTCTCGTCTTCTGCTCTCTCAAGGTTTGGTTCACTACTATTCTTGCCATAAATGAAAAACACACTCTTCCTATAAATATGTCAACAATATCCCTCTTTGGCATTGATGACAACCCTAAAAGGTTGCTTAGATCTCCAACTGTAGCATCCATACCGCACATATTTTTCCTCCTTTGACATCAATGTCAAAGAAAACAAGCTCCCCCTAAGTTGTTGCAGTATGTTTTGGAGGTATTAGATATTCAACCAACACATAATCCCCCTGACAGGATGGAATCTCTTAGGTGAGAGAGGGAATGACACCCAGCTTCTAACAAAGATATTCAAATGGTGTCTTGGCTAGGGGTTTATTAAAGATGTATGCAATTTTTTCTATGGAAGGAATACAATTCAGCTAAACAACTCTGTTTGTAACCTGCTCTTTGAGAAAATGATACTTTATTGGTATATGCTTTGTCTTTGAATGGAGAACAGGATTCTTCGAGACACTAATGGCACCAGTGTTATCACAGTGAAGTGGAATGGGATCAGTATAAGTTACCTTCAAATCTGCAAGATTTTGTATCATCCATAAGATCTGAGTGCAACAAGTAGCAACAGTGATGTAATCTGCCTCTGTAGTTGATAATGAAATATATGCATGCTTTTTACTAAGCCATGCTACTAATGAATCACCTAATAAGAATGCACCTCCACTGGTGCTCTTTCTCTCATCCAAACAGTTTTCCCAATCAGTATATGAACATGCAATTAATTGAAAATTATGATTTTTAGGATACCAGAGACCATAAGTCATTGTTCCCTTCAAATATTTGAATATTCTTTTGACATCTGCTAAATGAATTTGTTTAGGAGAAGACTCATAGTGACCTACCATTCCAACAACTTGCATTATATCAGGATGGGATGTTGTGATGTACATAAGACTACCTATCATTGATTGATATGTTATTTGATCAATATCAGGTGAAATATCATCTTTACTAAGCTTGCAACCAACCACCATCGGTGTACTAACAGGAGAGGAATCTTCCATATGAAACCTCTTTAACATCTCTTTCAAATACTTTTATTGAGAGATAAATAACCCCTACAGAACTCTAATTGGTTCGTAAACCAAGAAAATATGATACTTCTCCTATCATGGACATCTCAAACTCAGTCTTCATTGAATTAGCAAACCATTGAACTGAAGGGTCATTAGTGCATCCAAAAATAATGTCATCTACATGAGCCAAAACAACTAATAAATCATCACCTTCAGACTTAATGTATAGATTATTGTCAACAGTACCTTTCTTGAACCCTTTGTCTTGTATAAATTTGTCCAGTCTATGATACTAGGCTTGTGGTGCTTGTTTCATTCGATATAATGTCTTTTTCAACTTACAGACATAGTCAGGATTATTTGTCAGTGAAAATCCTTCAGGTTTCTCCACATATACATCTTCTTCTAGATATCCATTAAGAAATGTTGACTTAACATCCATCTGATATACTTTAAAGTTCTTATGAGAGGCATAGGCAAGAAATATTCTGATGGCTTCCAATCTTTCCACTGGTGCAATGGTTTCATCAAAATCATGTTCTTCAACTTGTGCATACCCCTTACAGACCAATCTGGATTTATTCCTAACAATTTGTCCTTGTTAATTCATTGTGTTCTTAAACACCCATTTGGAGCCAATTACATTCTTATCTATAGATCTAGGAACAAGCTCCCAAGTATTGTTCTTCTCAATCTGATCCAGTTCCTCATTCATTGATTTTAACCAATTTACATATTTACTGGCTTCATCAAAGTTCTTAGGTTCCACCATGGATATAAAGGCTATATGTGATTGCTCGGTGTCTTTTATTATCCTTCTCCTAGTTTGTACACCCTTGTCTTTTTCACCAATTATCTAACTTGCAGGATGATTCTTTTGAGTAATTCTGGAGGAAGGATTTGATGTTGTCTGCTGATNCTAACTCGGAGTCTTCTTTTTCTAATTCTTGGACCTCTTCATCTTCAACTTCAACTATATCCTTTGTTGTTGATTCAATATTGCTCACCTCTCTTACTGGGACTCCTTCATCAACTTTTATGTCAATGCAATCAACCAATTTATGCAGCCTCTTATTATAGCATATGTATCCTTTACTGTTTGTCGCATACCCTAAGAATATGCCTTCATCATCCCTGTCATCATACTTGCCAAGATTTTCATTATTATTCTTTATGTAGCACTTACTCCCAAAGACTTTGAAGTGTTTGATTGAAGCAAATCTTCCATACCACAGTTCACAAGGTGTCTTGTCACTGTGTGGTCTGAGGTGAGCTTTGTCAATAATATGGATTATTGTGTGTATTTCTTCTACCCAGTAGGTTTGACCAATGTTCTTCTCATTCATTATTGACCTGGCCATTTTCTGAACTATTATGTTTTGCCTCTCAACTACTCCATTTTGCTGTGGAGTTCCTGGGATTGTGTATTCTCTCTTGATCCCATTTTTATCACAGAATTCCTTGAAATCACTTGAAAAAAATTATCCTCCTCTGTCTAATATTACAACCTTTAATCTGTTGTGTGTTTGATTCTCAGTTAAATCCTTAAATATTTTAAATTTTTCAAATGCTTCAACTTTTTCTTTGAGAAAAGTGACCCAAGTGAGTGTGGAGTAATCATCAATGATCAGCATGAAGTAGTTTTCCTTCCATGTGCCTCCCTGTCTTGATGGTCCACATAAATCCATATGAACTAATTGGAGTGGTTTCTCTATTGAAGTAGAGCTCTTGGATTTAAACTGTGTCATGGTTAGCTTTCCTACTTGGCAGGGTTTTACACAGAGAATCTTATGGCTTTGATATTCTTGGAAGATCTATTACTGCCTCAAGATTTTTTATCTTGATTAAGTGGTCAAAGTTTATATGTCCAAGTATCCTATGCCATAACTAGCTTTCATCATGTTTTCTTGGATGACACTCTTCTCTATCTTCTTTCATCACATATACATTATTATTTGTCCTTATGCCTTTAGCCACCACTTGTCATGAGTTTACAAAATTTATCTTACAATCTTTGGAAGTGAACACCACTTCACATCCTCTGTCACACATTTGACTTACACTGAGAAAATTATTGTTCAGCCCATCTACAAGAAGAACATCCTGGGCTTTTCCTTTGCCATTACTTAAACTCATCATCCCTTTACCCTTGATTTTACCTAGTTCATCATTTCCAAAGGTCACATGTCCTCTTTTTCTTTTACTTATAGACATAAACTTATCCTTGTCTCCAGTCATGTGCTTGGAACATCCATTATCTATATACCAGAGGTATTTTTGTTTTTGAGCTGAAAGTACTAGACCACATTTTTCACTATATTTCTTTTTCCATGTGCTGGCATTTCTAGCTAAGGGTTTTATCCTTGGATCTGTTTTGTAATTCTTCAGATGGAAGTTTGCATCTTTGTGGTTAAACGTTATGACAGTTATAGAATTCAAGCTCAATGTTCAATAGGTAAAAGTGATTGGTGAGCTTTTTCTACTCATTGGTTGTTTAGTTATATGTTGCAAAGATTGTTTGTTTCTTGATCTCCTCAATTGCATGTCTCTAAACTTAATTTGACAATTTGCAATCTTATGACCAAAATTAGAGCTGTAAAAAAAGTAACCATGGAAGAAATTTTGGTACCTGAAGGATGGCCTTCTTCTTGCCATTTGTTGCTCCATATTTTGATAGCTTTTTTTTTATCAGGGATCATCTTGTCTTTATTAGCTTTTGGTGGCAGAGTACTCACATGGTCTGATTGTCTGTTGACTTGGAACTTGATCATCTTTACTAACTCTTTTCTTTCTGGTTGTTCGCTACTTGAACCACTTACATAGCCTAAACCATTCTTCAACAAAAGAGATCTTTGTTTTCTCAGAATGTCACATAGTTATGCTAAGGCTTTAATGCTTGGAAGATTTTGGAGACACAATGCTTTGAACTTCTCCATCTCTTTTCTGGTTTTTACGACCTCTTCTTCCAAGGATTCATTTTTTGATAATTGTTGTTTCAGAATGTCCTCTACTTTCTTTGCCTCTTCTAATTCCACTTTTAGCAGGGAAAAGTCTTCATCGGGTTTTTTACTGTCTTTCTTGAACTGTATCAACAATTTTTTTTTCTTTTTCTTCTTAAATCTGAGTCTAGCAATTTCTTCTAGAGCATTGATCAGTTATCCTTCCAATTCAACCACAACTTATTCATCATCAACATCACTTATTGTGCTTTGATTATCATAATCCTCTTTGGCCATAAGCGTAAAGTCATTGATCTTATCTTCACCAGCAGAATCACTATCTGTGTCTTCTGAAGAGTCGTCATTGTTTACACATAAACTTTTCTTTTTACCAAATCTCTTGGATATGTACTTCTCTTCACCTTCAACGTTTTGGTCCTTCTTTTTGTGTGGACACTTAGATGCAAAGTGACCTATCTTTCCACAGTTAAAACATTTGAAGGGAAAATTGCCTTGGTACTTGCCTGATCCTTTCTTTAGTCTTCTCACAAATTTTGCTTCAATCTCATCAGGCTCAGAATCCTCATCCTTATCTACTTTAAATGATGCTTCTCTAGAGGCGGATTTATCTTTATCTATCTTCATTTCATAATCAGTCAGATTTCCGAGGATTTGGTCAATAGACAGAGTTTTAAGATCATTCAATTCTTCTATTGCAGAAAATTTTGGATTAAATACATCAAGCAAAGATCTTAAAATCTTCTAAACTAAAAATGAGTCTTCAATCTTCTCACCAATACCCTTCATGGCATTCACAAGCTCCTCAACTCTTAAAAAATATTAACTAATTGTTTCATCCTCATTCATCTTTAGTCGTTCAAATTTCAATCTATGTGTCTGAAGTTTGGCACATTTTACTTTCTCATCTCCTTCATAACTGCTAATACATTTATCCCACATTTCTTTGGAAAATTCAAGTTGCATGACCTTTACAAATTATGCTTCAGCAAGCCCACTCAAGATAGCATTCATTTCCTTAGCGTTGAAGCTTAATTATAGCTTGCCAACCTTAGAAGCTAGTACAACTATCTTTACATAACCAGTCTCTACAACATCCCAAACATCAGCACCTAAGGCCATGATCTATGTTCTCATTCTAACCTTCCAGAAGGAAAAATTTGTTCCATTAAACATAGGAGGCTTATTGGTTGAAGGTCCTTCATGGATGGTCATTTTTACGCTCACTGATCTACCTTTAAATAAAAGGAACCTTCTCTGATACCAATTGTTGGAATTACTAAGACAACTGAGAGGGGGGGGTGAATCAGTTGTTACTGTGCTTAAACAATTTTATGCCTATTAAAAAATTATTAACCTTCTCCAAGTGATCATCAAGATTAAGCAAGACATTAACAATTGAAATAACAAAAATCAATCACACATATGATATACATAGAGACAGATATTTCACATGGAAACCCATAAAGGGAGAAAACCTCTTCTTCTTCGAATGATAGACAGTCTTTTAAGTTTTGTACATCATCTTTCTTTGAGAACCAACTCAAAATGAGGCTACAACCTATTCTTTAACAAGATGCAACTTGTTGAGAGCACCAACTCTCTGGTTTCTCTAGTACCCACTAGAAGGAAGCACCAACTCCCTGAATGTTCCAACACCAACAGGATGGAAGCACCAACTTCCAGTCACACTAGCACCAACTTGTATAACATAGAACAATGGTTCTCCCTTGCACCACCCTACCACCCTAGTTTTTCTAGTTGCAACCAGATGGAAGCTACAACTCCTTTTGTTCAAGCACCCACTTGAAACTTTGAGGACAACCATCCTCCCTAGCACCTCCCTACCACCCTGAAATATAAATCTTTGCTTTATGCAATTTATTATAGTGATACAGTACTTATCAATGGCTTACCAGTCTCATCACTATTTTGTTACATTGTTCTGCTCTGCCTACATCAATGTCTTTTTGCTTCTCACATCTCCTTGCGCACGCCTATTCAACTTCTATTCTAGATTGTATACTCTATGATACCTATTCATTCTATTTCCCTGCGTCTCTGATCTTCCCATCAGATCATACAAAACCTTACTTCCTAAACACATGCATAACATCCAAAAAATCACTCTATACTCTTTGTTCTGCATGTATTTTTCACATCGAGTCCTTTACCTGATCATCATTCGAACTCTTCGTCTTCCCTAGCGGTTATCCTGAATCTGTTCATCATCAGTGGTCGTTATCCTGAGATTCTCTAGATTCTCTGGCAGTCGCAACTCTTCATCTTGTCTGGCAGTTACGGTCAATCGTTTTGGCTTCTTTGGATTCTAAGCCCCTTCCTTCATGTGACCATCAACAATGACCAAACACCTATTCAAAAGGTGCTTCTCAAACTTAGTCTTGTGAGAACTAGCTTTGTTTCCTCATATGACCTTGGGTGATGAACTCATGTGGCCATACGATTGCGAGCGCATCCAAGAGTGGTTTTGGATCAACCACTTTTCTCCCTGTAATCCATATCCAGCTACCGTGTACCCGTTCTCCAAAATTGTGGTTTCAATTGCGGCCCACTCACAACATTTTAAAGTTCGTGCCCCTTCAATCCCCACAATGCGATGGGACCATCGATCTCACGATCTTGACAGTGCTCCTAAATTGACGGATTAGATATAACCTTCTTAAATCGACGATTGTGATTTACTTCGTGATCCGGGCTCCGAGAGTTTCAAATATCAAACCCTACTTTCCTCGATATGCCAATCTTATGGAGTGGAAGATCTATTAACACATGTCCCTCTCGAGTTAACAGTCGAGATCTCCTTTGGGTTTCTGGACTCCAGAGATTTAAAATCTCAACTTCTCATTTCTTTTGACTAGATATCTTTTGAAATGGAAGATCTGCTGACACTTGTCCTCTTTGATCCAACGACTATCCTCCGCTCCAGGACTTTAGCCTTTTCGATTCTTTGGCGTTTCTCTTTTTCATGAATGCTTTCACCTGCAATCAATGATCTATTGACACGTACCCTCCTGCACGATCAATGATAGTGAGTGACTTCATCACTTTGGGCTTTGGGAGTTTCAACTCTTATGCACTCGTTTCTCTTGGAGTGCTTTCACCCGAATGCATAGTCTTATGACACGTACCCCTCCTGGCGATCAACGACCAGGGTCTTCTTCGGGTTTTCAGTGTTTGAGACTTTGGGACTTTAGGATAATCGTTGCTTCATTCTCCTTCGGAGTGGTCACCTGCTGAATAATTCATAGGAGGTGGAGACCACTTGTTGTCGGTTAACACTTCCACTTACATTGTCCTTCCACTGAACTAGATCAACAGTTGAGAATGCACCCAAAGTGATCTTCAGATTGGATGGCTGAGAGCGACTTCGGTACTTTGGGACTTTCGACATTTTTTGGTGATGAAACTTTCGAAGAAAATATCTTGGAGTGATGTAGCTTTCTTACATCACTTGTTGACATGGCACGAGCCAATTTCCTCTTGAAACTTATCATCATCTAATTATGCCATGTGTACTTTTTGACATGGTCTTCCACATGTCCTTGCTGACGTGGTCTTCCACATGTCCTTGTTGACATGGTTTGGCACATATCCTTGTTGAGGTGGTCCAATCACGTGGGTGATACGTGTAGGCAATGTAGTGGAGGTGGAGGCAGAGCGTGGTAGTGGAGTGTGACGTGTAGCGGGTAGTGGAGTGTGACGTCGGAGTGCGGAGGTGGTATGTATGAGTGGTTTGGTGATTTTCTCATGGGGGGGTTAGGTAGTAAGTGGTAATAAGTGAGAGGGGTCCGAGTTGACAAGAATGTGACACATATGAGGGTCCCACATGAGAAATACCACCAGCTCGGACCCCCCTCCATGGTTAAAGGTAGAAAGGTCAGGGGGGTTTAATATGCCCTGTCGACCGTAGATCTGAGTCCTCAATTCTCGGTCGCTGAGATTAGCTCACCCTTTTCCTAACTTATCCTGTCCTTCCACTTTAGAATTATTTGATGGCTGAAATTCACTTCGGATGATCCGACGACTGACGGGTATTCGAATAATCAAATTCTCAACCATTTTTCCCCGCTTATCCTATCCTTCCATTAATTCAATCTGATGGTTGTTGGTCCTCTGGATCGGTGATCCAACAGCCACTGTCGCTCTTCCACCTGAGCTTTTGATCTCTCCAACTTAGACGATATTCTAAGTGTTCACGGGTCTTCGAACTTTTCTCCTCCCGTGATTCTGTCTCTTGGACCTCGTCTACACTTCCTGAAATCGTTATATCTTCTGAGATTTCTCGTCTTCTGCTCTCTCGAGGTTTGGTTCATTTTTTTTCTTGCCATCAATGACAAGCACACTCTTCCTGTAAACATGTCAACAATTAGTAATAAGTAGATAACATTGTAACTTACTTACATACAAGGTTAGTAATGGGAATCACTCACATGAATAAACACCATGTATCAATAGAGCTAATTTAGTTAGAACTATAGCCTACTCTTTATATATCAATCACTAATGAGTAAACTCCATTACTTATTGTATACTACTTCTATGATGGTATAAGTAATGCACATTGTATACATTGGCCGTATCTCTTAGCTTTATGGACATGGATTGCATAGAGCCTGGACAGTAAGATCATGATAACTAGTAAGGGTTATGTAAGATGTAATGGAGATAGTACTGGCTTAATCATATCTAGTAGTGTAACATATATTGTAATCTATAGCACATATTAGGTTACATCATCTACCAATGGTCAACACACCTGGAATAGTTATGGAAATATAGTGAATCAATACTGTGAATACAAGAGGATCACTCTATCATGGATCATGTGCTTAAGCTATTAGGGTAATTCTTTGGTATGACATAAAATAAGAACACATTGGATTAGCTTACCTTTATTTATTAGTATACAAGTTGTTTAGTGCTTGCTTCACTCATAGTTATAGCTTTATATGTGATATTGCGTAACATAGGCGAGATATCACGTATAGAGTTATAGATATTACTACATGGTTTGTAATCATTACATATGAGTAAGAAACCCATAGTAATATGATAGAGATAGTATAATAGTTGTAATGGTTATGTACTAGTAATATAGAGTCATTCATTACTTGAAGACCATGGATAGTAATGAACTAGTATTGTACAGATATCATATGTAATCAATTCCAAGTGTTGCCATTCTTTGTTATTTATATCAATGGCATTCACGCTTATTCTTCTTAATATACATCTTTCAACATCTAGTATGAAGTTAATATTGTCAGTTCAATGAAGCTAGGTATGATGATTAGGGAGATAAGGTAAACACTCACCCATAACTAGCTTAGTCATAATCACTATCAACATAGTACTAATGCCATATGTTCATCTCATAATATAGGTATAAGGAAACACCATTCTTTTACTCTTAATAAGGCATGTGTATTGAATAGTCAGCTTTCAGTGGGTTCTACTTAATTATATTAGTATGAAAATAAAAGTGAATATGTTAAGCCCAAATATTGGCTCATTACCCCTTAATTGGGGCATATTATACTAGTAATGTTATTTTATTTATGTCGGCTTTAGGCCATTAGTTGTAATTATACCTCCTAGTCTCCTATATATACCAAGGAGACATTTTCATTTTGAATCATCTTGTACTTGAACATTTAAGTGGGGTAAAAGGAGGTTGCCCCCTTGAAGAGGTTTATTATCTGAAATTATATTTTTTTCAAGGCGTTGAGTACTTTTTCTGAGGTTTTTCTATGCTATATTGATATTTGGTTCTTAACATATGGTATCAGAGCTCAAGGTCTTGGGGTTTCGCTGATACATCTGAGACACCTTGGAATTTTCGCTATAACTATTTTTCTACAATGTTTCAGAAGCAACGGCTTGGAGGATATTTATAATACGGATCAAGGTACATTCAAAATTCAGCTCCCG
>JASDQU010438211.1:102093-114046 GCA_032191745.1 Picea mariana
TCAAGCCATTGAAAGTCATTTCGATCTTGAATCAACTGTCGCACCAAGAAAATCCTGCAAATTCTAATGTTATCCAACCACAAACTCAACTGCTGCAATTCCTCTTGCCCTGGGAGGTTCGCACCCCACCTGAGAGCAGCCTGAGGGAAGTTCACACCCTACCAGTGTCTAGCCTATGAACTCTTGGAGGAAGTTCGCACCCTACCAGTGCACAGCCTGCGAAAATCACAAGGAAGTTCGCATTGTAATGCACGATGAGGTGAGGGAGGTTTGCACCTCTCCTTTGAGCATCCTGCGAGAATATTGATGAAGTTTGCACCTCTCCCTTGAGTAGGGTGTGAGAATTTATGCTCCTAGAAATGTGTGTAGTTTTCAGTACTAAGATTCACACCCTGCTAGAGACGGGACCCGTGAAAATACTATTATTTTCGCACCTCACTTCCGTGGCTCCGTGGCTCTGATACCATGTAGAAATTTCAATACAATTAATGTATTTCTTTCAATTCTCCTGATCTAACAATTATATGCCACTGTTAAATACATAATTGCTTCTACTATTATTCTTGCAGAAAATTAAACCACGATCACAAAGTGAAATATCAAGAACACATAACACAGAAGTTTTACTGGGAAAGCATAAAGCTAAAAACCCCACTATCATATATTATGTATATCATGGATCATGAAACAATCTCATACAAAACTCTAATCCAAGAGCTCTCAGTACAATACAATCGTCTCACACTATCATACAAAAATTCAGCAAGTACATGTGCCAATTCTCTGTGTCCAGACAACCTGCCTCCTCTGCACAATCCCTGCAATTGAAATTCTCACAATGAATTTGAATTGCCTAGTTTGCACATGCTCATGAGCATATCCACTGCATGTGTGATTGCATGAATGCACTTCACTCAAATCACAACTGATAGCCACACTGTCCCTTTCACCTGTTATCTCAACTGGGTCTCCATTGGATCTGACATGCATGTAGTTAACTGTGGTGAATCTTCAGTTGCATGTGAGTTCACTGATTTGAATTAATTAATAATTAATTCACTGAACTCTCACTAGTGCAAGTTTAGTTACAACTAGTACAACTAAGCTTAACTCACTTAACTACACTTATAATTATGTTACAACTTCAAGTCACCTCCATGTCTTACCAGCCAACCTTTGAACTCGAATTTCCCATAGTTAACTGATTTTCCATTTCAGTTAATTATTTCAAGTAATTATGAGATAATAGATTAATATTTATTGTCCAATTTATTTAAGGGAAAAGTAAATTAGACACATGTTTCTTGTTGACTTTTCAACACAAATGTCCCAGGAAAAAATCATCATTTCATAGAACGTTTAGCCTACGACATATAAATTTGCTTAATGAGTGGAAAATTTCAGAAGTGCACGTGTGGGGTGATCGTGATCTTTGATCATCAAAGATAAGACGAATTTTCTTTTGTCAGGGGAATTGGCTACACCATAAATAATCAAGTAGAGGTCTTAGCACTATATAAAGGTGTTTGAATTATGAAGGATAAAGTTATTAAACAATTGATAGTAGTTGGAGATTTTATGATTGTCATTCGTCACATGATTTTCAACACTCTTATAAAAGATCCCCATTTCTACATGCATTATGGAAAGGTGTTCGGATTATGACGGATTAAGGTATTAAATAATTGATAGTAGTTGGAGATTTTATGATTGTTATTCATCACATGATTTTCAACTTTCTTATCAAAGATCCCCATTTCTGCCGGCACTATGGAAATTTCAACTTTCTTATCAAAGATCCCCATTTCTGCCGGCACTATGGAAAGGTGTTCGGATTATCAAGGATAAAGGTATTAAACAATTAATAGTAGTTGGAGATTTTATGATTGTCATTCATCGCATGGTTTTCACCTCTCTTACCAAAGATCCCCATTTTTGCGTGTTGGTCCTTCATTCTCAAAAAAATTTAGAAAGATTTGTTGAAGTTCACTTCTATTATTCTATAAGAGGACACAATCATCAAGCAAGTGCAATGGAAAAACAAACCCGTGGAAAATGTTTGAAAAAAGGGTGGGGTGGTGAGGAATTTTTTAATATCCCCTAATTGTTTTACCGACTTTACATGCAAATGATCTCACTTAAAGTGGAAGACATGTGGTAGTTTTCTAATTGCACGAATCAATATAGGATTATGGTGGCGGCCCTTCATGTAGTTTATTCATTCTTGAGTGGGTTAACCTTTAAAGTCCTTGGTCAGATGGGATTTCAAGGTAAGTGTGGCTTTATTCTCCCACTTTCAATGGGATTTTGGATGCTTCTCTCTTGGTTCTAGAGAAGAGCTCTAGGATAAGGCTTGGTTTCATTCGTTCTCCTGCAAGTAGAGGAGCCTAGTCTTCTAGCTACTTTTTCATGTGTTACTTTCATTGCAAGTTACAAAACTTGGTGCTCGGTGCTTTTAGTGTGTTGTCTCTCAATCACCAATTTCATTTATTTTCTTGTTTGCAAAGGAGCTTGGCCCTTAAGCTCTTTTTCTTGGACTTGGTGTTTTTGGTCTCTTGTCTCTCAACCATTGGTTCTATTCATTCTCGTGTTTACATAGTGACTTGAGCCTCTAGCTCATTTTCCATGCATTACTTTCACCACAAATTGGAGAGGGTTTGTTACGACATAATGCTTTTGGCTTCTTGCCTCTCAACCACCAGTTTCAATCTCGAAAGATTTTAGATTTGCAATGCTTGATCTCCCTTTCGTAAGTCCAATGGTTGGTCTTATTGACAAATTTTGTGATTCTCTCAGATGTTGCAAACGACTATGTGATGATATTCAAGAGGCAGTAGCTCAGGCTATGGGAAAAATGGAGGCATGGAGGAAGTCTTSGGAGTAGAGTTATGAAAAGGACCTATCGGCTTCAAGAAGACAACTAATATTGAKGAAAGCACGGTTGGAAAAATGCAAAAACAAAATAGTTCTTYWAGAGGTAGGGGAGGAAAGCAACAAGGAGAAGCTTGTCGAACAAGATGATCTAATTAAGGAGTTGTAGGAGAAAGTAAGGCACTTAGAGTTGGAATAATCCCTTAGGTTTGCATAATTGAGGCATTCACCTTCTCTCSCAGTGGATTGTTTGGTCACAAGTAAGCAATAGCTACAGAAGAAGACACGATGGAGCAACAATMTGAGCAATAGTTGAAGGTTGACCCATCTATTCTATCATCCATTGCAAGAAGGAAGAACATTKCCCATCATCARCATGGTAATGAAAAWAWTTAATATTTTYTTATGTATTTCAAGTGTGTTTTGTTATTAGGCAAGTATGTAAGACTTTATACAAGCTAAATAGTTAACAATAACTCTATAATTCTAAAGATAGGACATATAAGAAACAATAGCTCTATAATTATGAAGATATGGCATATAAAAAACAATTTGTAGCAAAGTTTGAATTTCATGAAAGTTTTTTTAGTGGATTATCCAAATTTTGGTTGTATTAAAAGGTTGGATGGCATGGCCTCAGCCCCCTCTTTTTATTTTAGTACAAATCATGCTCATTTCTACTTAACAAAACAAGTGGAAACCTTTAAATTGACAATTAAATGTATTTTGAAATTTCAAACTTGAGATTGAGATTCGTTATTTAATCAACCAAATTAATGTCAAAATTGGACATCCACCCTTGAATTTTGATCTCATATTTTTATCTCTTCAATTTAAGTTCACGCAAATTATTAAAATGTATATTTTAACTTCCTAGAAATTTATAAAATGTTAATTTTAGGTTCATAACAATTAATTTTATAAAAATATATATAAAATGTTAATTTTAAGTTTATAAATATTTATAAATTGTGAATTTTTTAAATAAAAAAATTTAAAGATTAAAAATAATAAAATCAAATAAATAAAAATGTGTTTTAAATACAAATGTAAATGCAAAATATCAAACTACAAAGTAAATTATAAAAAACATTAATAATATTTTACTATAAATTTTAGAATACATATTATATAAAATATGATAAAATAAAATTTAAAATAGAAAAAATAAAGTGTAATTATATTTATATAAAATTTATCCCATAATGACTTTCCAATAAACCAATAACAAAAAAATATATTAAATCCTCAAGTGAGTCAAATATAAACATAATGAGGTTGAATTTAAATAGAATGAAGTTCTATAGCAAATAGGAAAAAATGTTATATTAAATCCTCAAGTGAGTCAAATATAAACATAATGAGGTTGAATTTAAATAGAATGAGGCTCTACAGCAAGTAGGGAAAAATTGCTATATTAAATCCTCATGTTGAATTTAAATAGAATGAGGCTTTATAGCAAGTAGGAAACTTTTACTAACATTAGACTACATAGGTCTATCTCAAGTCCCCCCAATTTTTTAAGCATTCACTTTCTTAATTAGTTAAAAGATCTATAAGTAAGATTTTTGACAGAATATATTTTTAAAATAATTTCTCAAAATTTATAAAGTTTTTGATAAGAAAAGAAATTCATGAAAATTTATTTGGATTTAGTTTTTTCTTCTATGGGAATCTTGCATAAGTTGATCTTTAATCAAACTTCTTGCTTACAGATTATACATTTTGTTTCTTATATTTTTTTTTTGTATAGAGTAATCTCCAAACTCTTTTTTTTTCCTTTCATCTTCATCAGGAACAAATAAGAAAGTTAATAAATAGAGTAAGTTAATTAGTAGACAAACTCAACCTATTTCATTGAGATTTTTCCCTAAATTTGATAGGAATTTTGTTGGAAGTTATAGTTTCACTTGATTGATGGGAACTTTGACCGTGGAACTTTGTCCTTAATGGTTTTGGCCCATTTAAAATGATTATCGTAAGAATTTCGAAAAAATGAATAGATAGAGGTGAAACTTTACCTTGCTAAAAAAATATAAACTCACGGGAAAGATTGTATTTGTCTACTTTTTTTCTAAAAAAAAAACTATTTTTATTTCATATATGAAATCAAAATATAGATTGTCCATCCATATTGGCTCAAATCAAAGACTTTGTTTGCTATAACTTGTTTGACACTAATTAATATAGTCTTCCAAGAGAGAAAAAAATCTTCTGAAAATATTCAAAACGTCAAAGACTTAAAAATAGATGTCATATCCCTACCAGACCAACCAATCTATCAAAACTATATTATCAAAGACTTGGCTTATATGCTAAAACAACATTTAAAAAATGGACTTGCTTGCCTCTGCAATAAAAACATCACCTTTAAACTCTTGCTCAAGAAGTATCCCTTCTTACAAAGATAATTTTTCGGCTTATTAACTCACTCCTTAATAAATAATAATAAAATATTCAATGAAAGTCAAATTCCATGTTGATAGATAGATTCTAAAAAATTATTCAATGAAAGTCAAATTCCATGTTGATAGATAGATTCACAAATTACTTACAACAATGCATTATTGAAGATGAAGATGGATAATAACAAATAAACAACAATAGTAATAAACCATATGCACCATAACAAATCAAATTTTTACATGAACAACATAATATAGAGTGTCGCACAAAACGTTGGAGAGAGAGATAACAACATATTAGTGTGAGAATTTAAAAGAAAAAACATCTACAAATTATAGAAAGATGGGAGAAATGAGTTGAAATAAGGGTGGTAAGCATGGGGGACTCCACAATTCTTATTAGGTGTCTCTATCTCAATCACCTTCCTAGGAGTTCACCCTATGTCATTTGGTTCAACGGATTCTTCAAAAATCAGATGGTTTTGAGCAAATTGAGTATTACCATGTTATGCGTGGACAAAATGTTTTGACAAATTCATAAGCCAATCGTGGGGTGGATTTGGATGAAGGCATTAGATTGAAAAATGGGAGGCCTCCACATTAAACCCCCTCATAGTATTAACACTAATATCATGAAACCTCTTTCATTTAAAACTCGGCATGACATTCATCCATGATGGGATGGGGGAAGCTATGGCTTGACTATGCAAATCCTTGCTATCCTTCGCAAGATTCAACACTTATATGGAGTACGGTGTTGATTAGGCCAATTAAATGTGGGTTGCAATTCGTGGATCCTTGGAAATAGGGGATATGATGTCCCCTCCCCATGTTTTCAATTTCATTGTGAATGGTTGGTTTTGAAAGAGTCACAGCTACCAATGGGAGACAAACATTGATTCTAGCTTCACCAAGGGTGGTTTGACATTTTTGGCCATTGGTGCATGGTGCATGTAGTGGACCGTGTAAAATCGATAATTCCCCCTTCTCTCCTATCCCTTAATTCCACAATTTGTTCTTGGGCATGTTGCATGGTTGGTTTGGTAATTGATTCATGGGAGGTTGGTTTGTTGGACCCATTTCTTGTTATGGTGCTACATGTAGTTGTCAATGGGTGGTCTGGACCCTTCTTATCGGTCGATCCTTTATGTATTGGAGAAGGTGTGTAGTTTTGTTGCTTTGGCTTCTCTATTAAAATGGCTCATTGTTATTGCCATAATAGTTGTTGTGTTTTTTGTGAAATGGGAGAGCTACAATTTTGCCTCTAGTGGTGTCAAAAGGAAACCACAAAGACAAGGCGTAGTGTAATGAATTGGTCTATCAGGTAGAATTTTTATAAGGATGATTTTATCGAGCATATCTTGAAGGAAAATAAGGTTGGAGATAATTGTGCAATCAATGCAACAAGAAGCATTGTAGATCTTAGCAAATGGGAGATGGAAGTTAATGTTTTTATGGGTGTACATAAAGGGAAGCAATTGGAACATTGTTTGTAAATGCAGATTCTTCAAAAATGAGTGGGTCAGTTGATGGCTCTTCTTGGGTTCCTTCTGGAAGAAAATTTAGTGTCTGAGTCAAATGGTACTAGTGCTTTGGTTGTTCTCTCACATGATGGTCACTCCATGACCTTGGTTGGAAACTAGGCACTTCCACATCCTTTGGTTCCAAAATTGGATAAAAAAGAAGGTGTATGTTTCCTTGTAGTTGCTACAAAGAAGGAGATGCTAAGGGTGAAAGACAATTCAATACCGAAGGCATCCAACAATGATGAAATGCAGTTTCGGCGCAATTCTCAGTGCTTTTATCACTACTATTTTAGATGTTTTGTCACTCGATATTTTTGCTTCGATAGTTTGTAAGGAAGTACCCCTACCATCATATTTAATACGCTTATTTAAATAGAGTAGTTATGGTCTTTTTCTAATCCATCTAATTAGTTTTTTATGGTTGCAACCTTCTTCTAAAATGTTGTATTACACAAATTTGTTGTTCAACTATAGCATTTCCTAATACAAAATATACTCGTTATTGTGAAAGAAAGAAAAAAGACGAGTTGAGCTGTTGGAACCATTGCATGCAAACAATGAAAACACGAGAGCACTTGTAGGATGTCGCTTACCATGAAACTCTCCGTCTATTTTGTTTGGTTGCTCAAAGCTTTTAGATTTTGGACTAAATTGTCATGTGGCATAAATGTATAAGTATTAATCTTAATTGTCGTGTTTAATGCTTTGGCAACGTATCAAAATTGTTGTTTAATGTTGTTTGTTCTTATTTGTAGTGGGTGTATTAGATACAAGTCAAAGTCACTCGTCATTTATAAGTTATGAAATGGAAATGGTATAGATGTATATCTTTGCTTTCTACCACTTACATTTTGGGTAGTAAATGTGTGATGTTGTGTAAAAATGTACATTTTTATTTCAACCAATTGTACAAATACACACTTTCATTTGTTGTTGGCGATGAAGGTGTGCATTTGTAAATTTGTTGTTTAATGTTGTTTATTCTTACATTTAGTTGCTTTATTAGATATGAGTCAAAGTCATTCACTCTTTATAAATTATGAAATGTAAAATAGTATGGATGTGTATCTTTACTTTCTACCTTGGGTAGTAAATGTGTGTTTTTTTTTGTATAAATATACATTTTATTTCGACCACTTATACATTTACATACTTTCATTTTTTGGGAGGTAGGCGTGCATTTATTATAACATATGCATGCATTTACCTCCCACTAGTGAATGAGTGTATTTGTGCACACCAAATTCATGCCTTAACCCCCTCACCACCCAATCAAATACATACCTTTATCCCCCACCTATAACCAAATCCACACCTTCAACCCTCACCACCGACCCTCAAGAGAGGGGTGAACGTGTGCATTTATGTAACCTACACAAATGTACATCTTCCCTTCATAGGATGGCGGTTGAAGATGTGTAACAAATGGACATATTTATCTTTTGTTGCACACCTTTAACTCCTCACTATGTTCATTTGCGTACAATAAATGCACACCTTCACCCTTGTACCAACTACCCTTCAGGGGTGAAAGTGTATATTTATGAATATGTGCATTTGTGTATACCAAATGCACACATTCACCCTCATACCGCTCGCTCCTCAAGGAGATACAAAAGTATACATTTACACAAATACACACCTTCACCTTAAAATAATAATACACATTCTTCTAAATAAATAATTAATCTCATAAATAATAATTATTTTAAAATATTAATTAATAATACTTCCCCAAATTGGAGTCGGACTACAACTGGATTCGGCGATGGCGCTCTGCGGTTTTGACTCTACCGTAGGTCACCCTCCTTTTCTACCCTCCATCACCCCTCGTCGCCCTCCCTACGGTCTGTCGGTGAATCCCTCCCTGCTAGAGGTTGATTGTTAGGGTCTAGACCCCCTCCATGCATCTCCTTCTGAATTATGGCCACCTACGATGAGGAGGTCGACTACTCACCATATCCCTCTAAATCTCTCTAGTGGTTCCCGCCAGCTGGCAACCCTCCCCATTCTTCCACCAGGTTCACCTCGGTAGCTGATGTGGCGACTATATGGGGGGAGATACCATGTGTTTCTTCCTGCCCATTTCTTAATTCTTAGGATCCGACGTCGGTTCCAACTACAGTTTTGCATCATGCACTGTAGTACTCAACCAGCTTTACCACAGGCGAAATTTTCTCAGGGACTCTGACTTCCTCTCCCTTCTCTCTTCAGGGTTTTGAGGATCTTGTGACACGTTTCGGGGTCTCTACTCCTCTAGCCTCGGTGGGTTCACCACTTCCAGCCTATGTTTCCTTGGACTTCCCAGATTTCTCGCATGTTTCATCTTCCTGTGGTGGTACCATATTGGCGGTTGTTGCATCGGCACCTTTCATTCAAGGGTTTCAAGATCTAGACATCGTCTTTCCGAGCTCTTTCCCTTTTCCTGATGCGGGTCTGGGGTTGTTCTCTGAACCTCCTAGTGGGGTTTCGCCAAAGGGTTTCATTGCCCCATATCTTCCCCCGAAAAAACTCAATGGTTGGGATAGCGCATTAGAATGAATTGTTGAAGTCCCATAACCCCTTAGTCTATCTGGGGATCCGGTATCTCACTCGATCTACAAACATCGGAAGAGGAACAAGTGTATAGGGGTTTTCTCGGACTCCTTGAATCTCATTCTAGGTGAAGACCTATCAATGGAAGAAGTGGTGGAAATGGATGACAAATTTGTGGTGGGGAAGGTCTATGGTCGCCACTTCAATGGAAAAACTCTCAAAGCTTGCGTGGTTGCTACCTGGGGGTCGTCCCAGAACCCATATCCTCAGATCAGGCGCCTCTCTCAGGGGTGGTTCTTGATCATTTTTGCGAAGGCAGAGCAGGATTCTCAGGCTCTCACAGGATGTTGGACCATTGAATCCTCCCCAATTCTCCTAAAACTATAGGATCCTACTTTTGATGCCTCCAGTGAGAGAATGGTCTCCTTTCCCATTTGGGTCTATTTTCCAGGGCTTTCACCTCACCTCTCGTCTTTAAACATTTTTCAAGATATTGGGAATATGTTGGGAACTTTTTTGGATGCAGACTTCTCCTTCAGGGAGACGGGTGATATGGCACTGGCTCGTATATTAGTCTCTTTAAACATAAGGGGTGACCTGAGGAAAGATCTCAACATAACGGACATGGGTCGAACCAGGGCACATATCCTTGATTATGAGAGCATCCCATTTCGCTACAGGCGTTGTCATGCCAATGGGCATATCTTAAAAGACTGCCCTCAGCCTTATCGTGGTTGAACCAACTCTCCTCGCCCCCCCCAGGTTGTTTCACATCAGGGAATGTCATCCCCTGCGAGATCTGACTCTCCATCCACCAACACTTCTTCAGGCTCGTTGCATACTCCGGGCAGTACAATAGCTAGCATGCTACAGGCTTCTCGTGGATTTGCTCAAGACTCTGGACAGCTCGATCACAGACGGGCCCTTCCTCGGGCACTAACTCGGGTGTCTCTACTTTCTCAAGGTACATTTCAATTGCCCTATTTTGATGCATTTTTTAATATGCACCTCTCTATCCCTTTGTCGGTACTAGACCTTCTTCAGGCCTTCAAATTTCTAAAACTTGATAACTCCCCTCCCCTTCAAAATCTACGCTCCCCTTTCCCCTCTTTGACTAGACCCCCCTCACAAGTCTCCCTCCCTTCCCTAGCTTCTCTTGCTCTTCTCCCACTGCCCCCCTCGGATCCCCCCTCCTTTATATCCAATGATGAGCCCTCTTTGGAGAAATCAGAGGAACTCTTCATTCTTTTTCACCTCAGGAATAGGACCATACTCGAGCCTCCCTCTAAGGAAGTTGGGCTAGGACAAAACCCAGAAGCTCTCACTCATAAAAAAAGTTCATGGGCATGCATCCCTCCTTTCAAAGGCATAAAATCGCACCTAAATTGACATTGCTTCTAGATGACAATGGTCCATTGTTGGGAAACTTAGAGCAGTGCACACCCCAAGCAAGGTTCCCCCATGAAATTTCTCTCCTTCAATTGCAAGGGTGTAGCAATCCCGCATAAGAAATATGCCCTTAAAAGGTTGATATTCACACATCAACCAAATGTCTTTTTGCTCCAAGAAACAATGGTTGAGTTTACAATTGCCTCTACCATTATAGAAACTCTACTCCCAAGCTGACACTTTGAGGGTATCGATGCCAACGACAGATCAGGTGGTTTAATTACTGGGTGGTGCTCTCATTCAAATAAACTCCTAAACTCTTGGGCACTCAAGTCGTGTCTAGGCGTGGACTTATTTGTGGAAGGCATGGGGAAAGAATTCAGGATACTGAATATTTATGGCCCCTATATGGAGAGGACCCTGTAATGTTCCTGACTTGGCTAGTCTAGGAAACACTGCTAATGTGTGTGTAGGATCAAAGGTTTACAGCATATAAATGATCATACAAATAATAAACGCGACAAAGGACTGCAAAGTTTGTATTATGATATCTCTATGGATTACAAAATGGTCGAATGCGGCTGAATAACTGACAATACTCGACTAGATCAACATACAAAGGATCTTAGCTAGAATATAAATAAGCAATTGCGGCTGAATAAAATAACAACACTCGACTAGATCAAAAGACAAAAGGATCTTAGCCGGAATACAAATAAGAAACTAAAAGATAATACCCGGAATATGGGAGCACTCTGGAATCAATGAAGAATGATGGAAGACTTGGATGATATTCCCGGTGACTAGGGTGTGTCTTTCAACACCAAAATCAGCCAACTGGTATCTTCCTCCTGGAATACACTGAACTATCTCTGCTGAGATGTGCCTCTTCTCCTCAATGACAAGTCATAATCTGCATAATGATGAATTAGGTCGCTGACCCTTCCTTTGTAGCTTTCCAAAACCCTAAATCACTGTTGAAACCCTAATTCATTGTTGACTTCTATTTTTAGCTCATAATGACTTAAAAATGCTTTTAACCCTTTTTAGCTCAATGTCACTTTCCGAATATAACACCTATGACTGGAGTGACCTCTAGTAACCCTGTTTACCCCTCTTTGGCCCTGGCTATAGTCTAACGAGGCGGTTTAGAACATTAATCCTCCTCTTCTGGAGCTCCTATTTGGAAAGGGACATTACAGTCCTCCCTTCCCGAAATTGCTTGTC
>JASDQU010438212.1:0-17627 GCA_032191745.1 Picea mariana
TTAAACATCCAATGAAACACATATTTTGTGGAATCCCTTGTCTATTCCAACTCAAAGTTTACTTAAAGTTGGGATAGAGACACCAAACCCATTGGGGTGTGGTGGAACGACAAAGCAAAACCATGATTTTGAAAAACCCATGACCAAGACTCGAATAAGAGGGATTTTATTTCCACATTCTTACTCCCTAATCATACATGGTTGAACACGTGATCTTTGTCTCTTGAAATTTTATCCCACGCATTCCATTTGCGTGGTACCCAACCAACCAAATTCCAAATAACTTTATTCGTTTAAAGAAAAAAAATTCACCTCTAAATTCCCTAGTCAATATGGCATTTTTTATGACTCTTCAACCTTCTTCTGTAGCTTTGCCACTGCAAATTTTCCAATGACTATAAAGGAGCATGTAGTAATGGAAATAAAGTGAATTCACAAGGCATTAAGATAGTTGCAAGTGGACATGGAGAGAGAGACATGGATAAATTCGTTATGTCCATGTTTGTCATATTGATAACGTTGGATAATGTGATAGTCATAACTTTTTGTAAGTTAAGGGAGCAACCATATTACTCTTCTTCTTATGTTGATGGAGCATATGATCATCTCTATGACTACACCCTTGGTGGAACTACTAATTCTATTGAGTGCCATTATTTTGTTTCAAAAGAACGCATTTTGGAGGATTCAATGTTTCAATTAACATCATGTGGGGATAAAAGGGATGTGGAGGTGCTTCTATCATTCATATGGGATATAAGGTATGTGGAGGTGCTTCTATTATTCGAAAAAGCCATCACATGAGATCCACTAGGATCGTTGTCCAACTAAACAACTGATAATTTGGAGAAGGTATGTTCTTAGAAGGGTGTTTCCTACAGAAAAGACATTAATAGAGTAGTTTCCCTAATCCTTCTTGGACTAAGTCTCCAAGGTACTCTTTCACCGTCTCTTGGCAACCTTTCCTTATTGTTTACATTGGATATTTCATATACTAATTTGATAGTAACTATACCAACAAGCTTGGGCTCTTTGCAAAACTTAAGGAACCTGTTTTTATCATCCAACCACTTGAGTGGAAGAATTCTAGTGAAATTGGGCTTGTTGCAAAACTTAATGCTCCTATTTTTATCATCCAACACCTTCAGAGGAAGAATCCTAGTGGAATTGTGCTCGTTGTAGAACTTAAAACTCCTATATTTATCGTCCAACAACTTGAGTGGAAGAATTCCAATGGAATTGGGCTTGTTGCAGAACTTAACGCTCCTATATTTATCATCCAACAACTCGAGTGGAAGAGTCCCAATGGAATTAGGATTGTTGCAGAACTTAAAGAACCTATTTTTATTTTTATCATCCAACCATTTGAGTGGAAGAATTGCAGTGGAATTGGGCTCTCTGCAAAACCTGAATTTATCATCCAACAACTTGAGTGGAAGAATTCCAATGGAATTGGGCTCAATGCAGGACTTAATGTTCCTATTTTTATCATCCAACAACTTGAGCAAAAGAATTCTAGTGGAATTGGGCTTGTTGCATAACTTAAGGACCTTGGATTTAAAATCCAACAACTTGAGTGGAAGAATTCCAGGAATTGGGCTCATTGTAGAACTTAAGGTGCATGTCTTTATCATCCAACAATTTGAGTGGAAGAATTCCAGTGGAATTGGGCTTGCCATAGCACTTAAGGACCCTATATTTATCATTTAACAACTTGAGTGGAAGAATTATTGCATCTCTATGGAATTACAACTACTTGATTTATTCAAGGGTGTTTGACAGCAAACTTAGAGGAACAATCCCTGGAGATATTGGCAAATGTGTCAATCTCACCATTGCAATATAATTTCAATTAAGGAATCTAATCCATGGTGACAAATTAGGGATTTAGATGTCGCGGAATCATATATATTATATTGTAAATGGTGAAGTTAATACAACGAGAGTTAGACGTGCGATTCTAAACATTTTACTGGTTTTTCCAGTTAAGGGTTTCCAGGGTAAATTTCTAAGTACTATGTGTGAATGTTATTGTTTTCTTTATATTTAATAAAGAATTTGTGTGCATTGCTATACCGAAAAGGTTTAAAACCTACATTTGGTATCAAAACAATTATTGACTTTAGGGGGATGCATTTGTTGCTAAGGGTTTGGTTATCTTGGGTTTGTGATAAACCCAATTTCATTGGGAGCTCTGCAGTGGTGATTCTTGTGGTGAAAGAAAATGGAGAGTAGTTCTAAAATCAAGATCGATAAATTTAATGGGAAAATCTTTGAGATTTGAAAGTTAAAGATGGAGAATACTTTGGTAAACAAAGAACAGTGGGTCATTGTGGATCCTGATACTGCACTTATGGGTATGTCGACGAAAGACTAGGTGAAATTGGATAGGGAGGCAAAGAGCACAATTTGATTATGTCTTTTAGATTTATACTACTCGAGAGAAGCTACAACCAAGGTGTTATGGGATAAGTTAGGGGATTTGTATTAGTCTAAGTCCCTAGTAAACAAACTTTTCCTATGAAATAAGTTGTATCTCTTGAGGATGAATGACAGAGACTCGGTGACATAGCATCTAAATGCATTCAACATTGTGGTGGTAATTCATTTGTTGTCTATCGACATTAAATTTTTTTATGAAGAAAAGTGCATTAGTTTACTGTGTTCTTTTTCAAATTCATGGGATAGTTTGGTTGTAGCTATCGGGAGTAATGCAACCACATTAAAGTTTGATGATTTGGTTTCATCCTTATTATCGAAATAAATGAGCTCAAAAAACATGGATATTCATAGTATGGATTCTTTATCTGTAAGAGGACATTCCCTGGATAGAAATAAGCGTAAGTCCTCAAGTGGGAGATCTAAATCTAGAGGTAGATCTAAGTCTCCAGGAAAATCCTTAAGGAAATGTTGGAAATGTGGTAAAACTGGGCATTACAAGAAGGATTGTAGATCTAAAAGTGTTGAGAGAGGGAATGTATCATATGATGTTCCTTCCATAGAAGGGAAGACCTCCTCAGAGGAAGGACGAGATGTGTACTTAGCTTCTTCAAGGACACATGCAGATCATGATGTATGGTTGATTGATTCGAGTGATTCTTTTCATATTACTCCCCACATGGAGTGGTTTAGTGAATATGAAAAGTGATGGGTGCCTAAAATGGCATACTTTCACCACCCGTTTATACCTTTTTGTTTACCTTTTTCTATTAATAACTTCCTTATTGATACTTCCTTATCCAATTTGCCTTACTTATCACTAAGGTATGAATTCTTCCCCATATGCCATTATTACATTATTTTTCCATAATTCTTAGAAGGAACTCGTTACTTTCAATTACCAATATTGCTACACATGAGAATACAATAGTTGCAACACCTCAAAGTGGTTGCATCACCTCTCTACTGCAACTCCAAGTTGATGTAGTTTTGAGTGCAAACCAAGTTGTTGCAATTTTGGGTGCAAACCAACCGCTGCAACTCAAGATGCATTCGTGGTTGTTGCAACTCCAAGAATGCCTTTTGTTGCTACGACTCCAAATAAATCTCACTAGCACAGCACTCAACACCGCAATCGGTAGTTGGGAAGCAATCTTCATGAAGAAAGGTGACAAGAGGCAAGAGGGTGACTAAAGGAGAAATCAGTATGCCTATCGAGTCAACACACGCTCGATTCCCACTAAAGTTTGACAGAATAATTGTAACCAGATGAACAGTAGGATTCTCATGGTTTTCCATCCATTGCTTGTATAATTTTAAACAGTAGTCATGTTGTATAAAAACCTTAGCTTCCCCAGAGTTGATGGGGAGGAAACTATTCTATCAATTACATTGTGTTGCTATTGTATCTTTCAAACTTCAACAATATAATTTTTGTTCCTGCTTTCATTCGCGTGTTGATGTATTGGTGACCGTGTGATTCTGGTTTCGTAGCTCAGTACCTTGCCTAAGGGGGTAGGGCCCCCTCCTTAGTGAGGCAATGTCTGTAACAATAGGATTAGAGACTAGCATTTTAATTATGTTCATTTTAACTTATCGTCATTTGCTTTTAATTGTTGTAACTACATATTCGTAGCATTACTCACATTTTGTAGACTTTTTTTGATTTGTTGTCATTCCATAACCATACCATAGTTTATTTGATCTTGTAGTCATTTTGTCTTTCCATTTACCGCAATTCCAGATTTATAGAACAATGTCTTGATTTATGTGTCGTTCAATTTTCTAGTTTAAAATTGCAATTCAAGTGTTGATTCAGATTTCTGTGATGTTACGATCATAAATAATTCAATAATTTTCATTGTTGCAACTTGTGTCTTCACAGCTTCAACCACACAGAGTTTAGTTGTTACAACTCAAATTTCTAAGATTCTTTTTGTGTTGCAGCTTCGTTGTTGCAACTCTCGTTGCCACAACTCCACTTGCAGTTGCACTTTATTTTGTTTTCTTTACGATTTCTTATAGTTTTAGTCTTCCATAAATTTGGATTGATATTATTGGATTGGTATCGAATGAACAAACACTTAATCATTACAACAATATAATAACTTCATTGTAATTGAGAAAGTCACCAATATATCATAGTATAAATTTAATTTATGCAAGTTTTATTTTAATTCTACAAGTGTGATCTTAATTTCCACAAGTGTGATTTCAATTTCCGCAAGTTTGATTTCAATTCTTGCAAGAGTGACTTTAATTTCTACAGGCGTGATTTCAATTCCCTTCCAGTGTTTACTTTCTAGCAACTTAGGCCATAGCATAGTTTGGTGGCTTAATTAAGTATCTTGAATATTTTTATTGTGATATTAAAGTGCTACAATGCCTTAGTAAACATCACTACTCTTGCATAGATTGTGCATGACAGTTCGCAAGTTCCATATGAATCATGGATTGATAATTAAATGTACAACTCCTCATTTTCTTACTAAGTTAATTAGAAAGTAATTGAAAAGTCTGTCATTTTTGGTGCCATTACCAGGGAACTATAAAAAAGAACTAGTTATTGTTAGTTGTGTGGATTTTTCATTTTAAGCGGTTTGGGTGTTATGATTTCTTTTCTACAGTTCACATAATGTTTTTCTAACTTTTTCTATGCCTAGAAATAGCGATCAGCAAGGTAGATTTGTTATCTCTTCCAAAAACTCCCAAAAAGGTAATAGTGTAGATCAATCACAGAAGGAATAGGAGCACCATTAACCAAATTACTTATCACCTATATTAATATCTCTTGCCAAGAAGAGGCCCAAATCCACTCCCCAAGAATTAGATATTGTACAAGGATCTTTGCACACAGAGTACCCATTGTTAGAGGAACAAAACAATGAGCAATATTATCCTGAGGAGTTCCTTTTTCCCAAGATACCTTTAGAAGCGGAGGAAAACCTTTGAGAAGAAATGGCTCATGAGATTGTCAAAGAGGAACCCTCCACTTTCTGATTCCTAATCAAAGAAACGAATGAAGAGACCAAGATAAATAAAATTCCTCATTCATCCCTACCAAACCTCCATGGGTTATCTAAAGAAGATCTTGATACCTTCCTCTTTGAGTTTGATGTGCTTTGTAGAAGCTACGACTATGTGACGGACGCCTAGAAACTGAAAAAATTTCCCGCCACAATTAAGAGCATTGTGCTCCGATGGTTCATGGGTCTTTGAAAAGATAAAATTCGCTCATGGGACTAGATGACGAGGAAGTTTCTAGACAAATATCAAGACAACTGGAAGGATAAAAGAAGAGAGGAATTATTCAACATGATGCAACATGAAGACGAGATCCTAGAAGATTATGTTGAATGATTCACCTATAACCTACAGAGGGAAAAAGAAGGAGACTTGGCTTCTGAAACGCGACATGTCTTATTTTTAAAAGGAATCTGAGATGATTGTATAGAAATACTCAACCTTATGGGCGAGGGAGATGTTTCTCAGCTAGAGTATGAAGTCATCTTGGAACTTTGCCGAAAATATTCTTGAGGAACATCAAAAATAGGCAAGAACTGGAAAAATTGTTGGAGGTGGAGTGATGAGGGTAGAAATCAGGAACATGCTAGAAGAATTCAAGACCAATATACTTAGTTCTTTGAGCTCCCAAATGGATACATTGTAGATGAAAAAGAAGCGGGAAGAAATGGAATGAGTGTTGGCATACACATCCCCCCCTTTCCGACCTGAACTACCTACACAACCCATTCCTAACCCCAATAATGAAAGGCTAGGCCAACCAACACAAGATGATGGACTTGCGACCTATCTGAATTATGTCGTCTCTGTTAAAATATCCGATGTGCTCGTTTTACCATAGACAATATCACAATATTGTCACCCAACCATAGGCACACAGCCACCCCCGAGCACCTTTAACCTTTAACATAATTATTCTGAAAATCCATACTAGAACCAATAGATAAACCCTATCTTCTAACTGTAGCAACAAATCAAGGCAAGTAGAGCACTCCTTCTCCAAGGGTAGCGCACAAAAGAGAGAGTCTCCATATCCATAGAACAAGTACCATACACAACTGCAACTGCACTACTCTCTCAAACTTGCACCATACTTAGCTAGAATATCACCAAGAATATCACCAAGAGAATTACCAATAATATCACTTGATAGTGCTAGAGAGAGACCAAGACCAAGAGATGACCATACACCCTTATTCTCCTTGTAGCTACAATTGCGGCTCTCCACAAGACTTGTGCTCTGACTAAGTGTATAAATGAGCTAAAACATCTTCTATTTATATTAATCTGTCTAGTGACTTTTCTGGCTGGGCCAATCTGACTTTTTGGTAACTATAATTTTTGTTTATCTTTTTCCTGTAGAGCCGACTTGTATTTCTGGAAGATAATATTCTAATATTATTTATTCTGCTAGGTCGACTTGTCTTCTAGGGTTTTCACACATCTGTTTAGGGTTTCCCTTGTTTTCAAAATATTCCATTCTAGTCAAAGGTTACACGTGGAGATTAATACCTCTTGCAGCTACTGTAACATCAACACTCCCTCCTAGCTAGGGAGGTATTAATGGTAATGGTATTGAGCACACACAAACCATTCTTTCGGTAGCATCATCATAGCCACACAGGCTATCTCATGATCACGTAGGTCAAGTCACAAGCATCATCATCACTATCAGTATCGTCTGATAGAATTCTGTCATCAACATACATCATTGTTCGCATCATCTATCAAGGCCATACTCCATATGAGTAATCATGCATGATGTTGAATAATTCATGTGTTGAACTCATCGCACTCAACAGAGTGTCTCACATAAGTCACCTACTCAACAAAGTGATATAGGGACCATTGTTCTAATTCGGACATACATCCTAGAAGTGTAGTTGTCCCAACAGATGTTGAAATCCACGTTGTGGGATACAGAGACCATTCCTATAGGAATACCAGCCTCGGACTATTTTCTAATCGGGTCATATGTACCATAGAGATCAATATCTACCCATATTCCTTAGAAAATATTGGTCTTGTATCGACCACCCTAATCGAAACGTCATGTCCTTACGGGGCGAACTGTTCAACCTAATTGGGCCAAAAACTATGCCTCAGGAGAATATCGGTCCTAAACCATTTTCCTAATCATGCCACAATCTGTGCCTTAGGAAAATACTAGTCCATGATACATCAACAATCTATCAACCTAGACCATTCTCCTCCTGGAGAATTTATGTCCACCAGCACATTGAATATCCATCTAGATGGCAATCATCTCCAACACTAGTGGTAGTCTCCATGGAAATTAGATAGTAGCATACAACTGCTATAATGCCATCCAATAGATCACAACTGTGTCTGTCCATAGTAGTACAAAACTACTCCCCATTGGTACACAACCACTCCTAGTAGCACATAGATACTAACCAGTGACACACAGTCACTACCAATGAAACACATCCACCATAGTAGCATATAGCTATTGTCCAGAGACATATAGCCTCCACAAAAATCAAATCATATCATCTGATATCATCCTACATCAATAATGTCATCAGTTGCATCACCTCTAAGCCATACTAGGATGATGCAAATGCATCATATCTAACTTGTATTGGCATGATCTGGAGTATCATCTACATCATCTATAAGTCGTACTAGCATGACATATCTAGCATGATGCCAATGCATCATATCTAAGTTGTATGCCACCTCTAAGTTGTACTTGCATGATGTATATCAATGCCTCACTGTGTCATCTCTAAGTCGTATGATCATCTCTAAGTTGTACTAGCATGACATATCTAGCATGATGCCAATGCATCATATCTAAGTTGTATTCCACATCTAAGCTATACTCGCATGATCATATCTAGCATGACACAAGCCCCCTGCATCATCTCTAAGTTGTATGATCATCTCTAAGCCATACTAGCATGATGTCCATACATCATATCTAAGGTGTATGTCACATCTACGTTGTACTCGCATGGCCATATCTAGCATGATGTGACTCACCAACATCCTCTCTAAGATGTACTAACATGATGTTAATACATAATATCTAAGTTGTATGCCACCTCTAAGTTGTACTAGCACGATGCTCCTCAATACATTGTATCAAAAACTCTAAGCATTTGTATCATATCCGAGTTGTACTAGCATGATCATATCTATCATGATGGAAGCATCATATCTAAGTTGTATGACCATCTCTAAGCTATACTAGCATGATACAGATCCACAACTCACTAACAGTCCATGATACCACATATCAGCACTCCCTCCCAACCGAGGAAGTCATCTCCTCCCTCTCAAATAAGGGAGAAATTTCCACGAGCCCCAACTTGTCCCTCAAGTATGAAAACTTTATCTTGGACGGAGGCTTAGTGAAAATATATGTTGTTTTCTCATCAGTGGATATATACTGGATAACCACTTCTCCCCTCTGGAATTTATCATGGATAAAATAGTACTTGATCTCAATGTGCTTTGACTTGTCATGGAACATCGGGTTCTCTGAGAGCTTCACACAGCTTTGGTTATCACAATATATCATAGTTGAATCCAACACCTGATCAAACAGTCCAGAAACCAGCTTTCGGAGCCACATTGTTTCCGTACAAGCATCAGAAGATGTAATATACTTTGCTTCTGTAGTGTTGAGTGCAATAGGATTTTGTTTTCTTCTATCTCATGATATCATACCAAATCCCAAACTGAAACACATACCATAAGTATTATTTTTTTCATCTACACTCCCTGCCCAATCTGAAATAGTAAATCCATGCAACTATACTTCATTGTTTGAGGCATATCTCAAACCATAAGTTATTGTCCCACGAAGATATCTCAACATATGCTTTGCATCTATCCAATTCTCATGTCTGAGTTCCACCTGGAACTAGCTCAACATGTTCATAGCAAAGCAAATGTTTGGCCTGGTATTTACCAGATACATCAATGAGCCAATCAACTATCGGTATAGGAACGAGTCTACTGGATCAGAATTAGAGTCTCTTAACTTCCTCGGATCTGTTACCATGGGAGCTTCCATGGATTTGCAATCCATCATCCCAAACTTCTAAATGATCTTTTCAACATACTTCTCTTGTCCTAGGAAAACTTCACCATGCTTCTGCCATACTGCTAGTCCCAAGTAATAGTGCATGAGACCAAGATCCTTCATATCAAATTCATAGGCTAGCTCCCTCTTACAATGAATAATGAGAGGCTCTGCACCAAGCTCTTGGAGCTTTCTTGTGTCCATACAAAGCCTTCTTTAATATGCATACATGGGTTTCTCTCTGGTGTACCTCGGAACCTTGAGGTTGCTCTATGTATGCTTTTTCTTCAATCACTCCATTTAGAAAAGCGGTCTTTACATCCATCTGATGTAAACTCCAACCCATGGATGATGCTAGAGATATGATGGCTCTAGAGGTGTATCTAGAAATTGGAGAAATCACCTCATGATAGTCTTCTCCTTCCTAATGGGGGAACCCTCTAACTACAAATCTTGCCTTGTATTTATCAATACTTCTATCCATTGCATGTTTTATCTTGTAAATCCATTTAGGCACAATTTTTGACACATAGTTTTTCATGATTGATATTCTTCCATCACAAATTCCTTCCATTCTTTTTGCTTGACTCCTTCTTCGAAGGTGGAAGGTTCTGTAACTAGAATATGTTTTTGACTTCTTTCTTTCTATGAAAGTTCCATCTGGAGCACCATAATTTTCTACATCTTGAATAATCTCACGAGCTCAAGCTGGTCTTCTCTTCTTAGTATTATCTTGATATGGATCTTCATATCTCTGTTGTTCTTCCATGTTTGATACAACATTATTACCTCCCTCTACATCTGCAATCCTGAGAGCTACATGATCTTTATCATGGACCTTATCACGGTCTTGGCTGCTTCATCCCACAGATGCATTGGTAAGTCTTAATCATGGATCATGGCTTTTACTGCTTCTATAATTGAACAATTCTTTCTTTCTTCCACACCATTCTACTGAGGATTGTAGGAAATGATTATCTCCCTCCTAATCTCTTCTTCTCCCTTCGGTGAGAAGGTTGACATGCATCTGAGTGAAGGATGTCCAAAAATCCTTTTTCTTTCCATGCTTCTTTTATAATTGATACTTGGTGAGACCATCTGCTTCACCATTGATGAAGTCATTTGCTACATGCTTGCAACTGTCATTGTAGCCCCCTACTCGAACTATTACCTATGACCTGCTTGAAACAAGAACAATAACAAAGGAAAATAACAAAAAACATTCTTCAACACTCTTCCAGTATTGTGATCAATCATTCTTCCATAGTAACCTATTTGGAACAAACAAATACATCTCCATGGTAGCCTCCATGAAATATTGTAAGATAACCTGCCTGAGACAATAACAATAAAAGTATTTCCAGTATAATAATATTTTCATAAGAACATATCTATGGTAACAAGAATGAATAACAATTTCATGATGATCAACATAGTATGACCAAGGTGACCTGCCCGGGAGCAAAACAACAAATATCTCTCTAGAGGAGATGTTAGTTTATTTTGCATACAAGTACAATAAACATCTATATCAATAGTATTCACATGAAATTACATCTAGCAGTAATAGAACCTTTCAAAGACTTCTTTCACAATTTGTAATGTAGCAACTATCAACCTTTATATGTGCAAATTGGAAACTTATCAATTTAATTAAACCCGGAACTTGAAGCCTCAACTACTATGGAGAGTGCACTTCTTCCTTTGACCGCACTGAATCCAAGATCACTGATTGGAAAAGGTCTCTTGTACATCCCCTGCAAACACACCCATGTTTTTCTAGATGATATAAATTAAAAAGTATATACAAGTGCATACCTTGAAATCTTTGTAGCATCATCCAACTTGTCTTCCAATCTGAAACTAGATACCATCTTAATAAGGAGACGTTATAAACTGAATCAAAAGGTTCAATGATTACAACAAGATAGAGACTCTTAAATTTCAACTTTGACCACAAAATCAACTTTGACCAAAAGTCAACCTTTGACTTTGACCTTTCAAACTTTGACTTTGACCAAAAAATCAAACTTGATTTTTGCTAGCTGAGGGTACCAAGAGGTGTGCTAGGCTAGGGCGTGCTAGGATGTCAAAGAAATATTCCAAACGCTTCACTATAGGTGCCCAAACAAATGGGTTAGGGTTTGTTGCCGCTGAAAAACCTAACTGCAACTGCAACTGGTGCTATAACGAGCTTGACACTGAACTTCCAAATCTACCTTCCAGTGCTTATACTGTCTGAACATAGTGTGGTCTCATAACCTATTAAAATATTCGATGTGCTCATTTTACCATATGCAATATCACAATATTTTCAACCAACTATAGGCACGCAGCCACCCTCGAGCACTTTTAACCTTTGATAGAATTATTCTAGAAAGCCATACTAGAACCAATAGATAAACTCAAGCTACTAACTATAGCAACAACTCAAGACAAGTAGAGCACTCCTTCTCCAAGGGTAGCGCACAAGAGAGAAAGTCTCCATATCCACAAAACAAGTACCATACACAACTGCAACAGTTGTAGTTGCACTACTCTCTCAAACTTGTGCCATACTTAGTCAGAATATCACCAAGAGTATCACCAAGACAATCACCAAGAATATCACTTGATATCGCTAGAGAGAGACCAAGACCAAGATATGACAATATGCCCTTATTCCTCCTTGTAGCTGCAACTGCAACTCTCCACAAGACTTGCGCTCTGACTGAGTGTACAAATGAGATAAAACATCCTACATTTATATTAGTCTGTCCAATGAATTTTCTCGCTGGGCCAACCTGACTTTCTGGTAATTATATTTTTTGTTTATCTTTTTCCTATGGAGGCGACTTGTCTTTCTAGAAGATAATATTCTAATATTATTTATTCTTCTAGGCCAACTTGTCTTCTAGAGTTTTCACACATCTGTTTAGGGTTTCTCTTGCTTCCAAAATATTCCATTCTAGTCAAAGGTTACACATGGAGGTTAATACCTCCCACAACTACTGTAACATCAATAATCTCCTCCATGGAATGCAACGATATTCACCTCCAATCTGGGAAGAAACTAACCAAGGACCAACCTCGCATTAGCATTGAATATTTGAATGAGGAAGTCCCAAATAATAAGTCATGACAAAAAAAACCTCAGGAACCTTCAAAAGCTAAGAATGCCCACCCTACACTTCAAGACCTACCTTATCCTAAAAGTCTAAACAGAGAGAAACCCTTTACAGAGCATGAGTTTGATTTCCTAAGAGAACTAAAAAATCTGTGTGTCAAAATATCATTATTCCAAGCAATCAATGATGTACCTATTTACTTGAAAGTGGTAATAGAACTTTTCTTGAGAAAACCTATTAGGAAAATAAAATATTCCTGAACCATTCATGTCATGGGAAAATTGTCAGATCTTATGATGGGGGATTCCTCATATCCAAATACTCTAACCCTAGCAGCCCTGTCGTTAATGTGCAAATCAAAAACACACTTATTAGTAACACATTAATCGACCTAGGAGGAGCCATCAATGTCATGATTCATGGGACCATGCAAGCCTTAGGTCTTATAGGCCTTAAGGAAACCCCCACCATGCTTTAACTCATTGACAGATCCACCATTAAACTGGAGGGTATTTTAGAAGATGTAGTAATCTCCATCGATTCGTGGGAGTATCCTGCGGACTTCATTGTTCTACAACCCAAAAACTCTTTGGGAGGGTATCCTCTCATACTCGGAAGGCCTTGGTTGGCCACTACTGATGCTTAAATCGGTTGTCAGTCAAGCAATATTACCATCTCACATGGGACATATACCAAACAACTAACCCTCTACCCTTCCGCTAAACCTAACATAGAATTAGAAACACCACTTTGGGTTGATGGAGAAGAGAGTGATGAAGAAGGGGAATCCCATCATGTCCTTTTCATAGATCAATACTTAGCCATAAGAGATAAAACAAAGGACGATGAAATCAACAATTTTAAAGCTTCCTCCTCTTCCTTAAAAAAACACACATATCCTTGAACATATCATGCAACCAAAAACTTAGATATCTTTAGCCTCAACAAGCATTTCTCCCATCGAATACAAACATGCACAAGAAAAAGGGTCCCTTATAGAAAGAATAGAGATTATCCCAAGCAAAACCGTTAGGATCAACCAAGGACTAACTGAACAATAGAAAGAGCGCTTGGTTAAGATGTTGCAAAAGCACAGTGGTTCCTTCACCTGGGATTATGCTACATGAAGGGGATCCATCCCAAACTATGTACACATCATATCTATATTAATAAAGGATACAAACCCATTTGAAAACCTTAATGTTAGATGAACCCAACACTGAAAGACAGAGTCAAAGAGGAGCTACAGAAATTTCTAACAACCAACTTCATTTACACAATTTCTTATAACCAGTGGGTCTCCCCTCTTGTCATGGTGCCAAAGAAAAGTGGCAAGTGGAGAATATTTGTAGACTATAAATAACTAAATAAAGAAACACATAAAGACCACTTCCCACTACCATTTATTGACCAGGTACTAGACACAATAGTGAGAAAGAAATATTTCTCTTTCCTCGACAAGTTCAGTGGGTATAACCAAATCCAAATCGCCCATGAAGACCAAGATAAAACAACATTCACYTRTCCTTGGGGGRAATTTKCCTACTATGTTCTACCAATTGGATTATACAACGCYCCCACCACCTTTCAACRAGCTAATATAGGTAAATTCCCTAATATAATCCATGATTTCATGGAAATAGACATGGATGATTTTACAACATATGGGGATGAATTCGATCAGGCATTAGCCAATCTGGAGAAAACACTAATAAGGTGCAAAGAGTCAAGTGTCTCCCTTAGTAAAGAAAAATGTTATTATGATGGAAATCGATGACATCGTATTAGGACATCACATTTAAGCCAAAGGTATTCAAGTCAACCTTGAAAAAGTAAAGGTAATATTAAATTTTCCAACTCCACTTTGCAAAATCAAGTACAAAGCTTCCTGGGATACCCTGGTTGTTATCGTAGATTTATTGAAATTTTTTCACATATTTGTCATCCATTATTTTCTTTACTTAACAAATATATTGAGTTTATATGGACAGAGACATGCTAGAATGCGCTTGACGAATTGAAAATCATAGTATCTGAAGCTTATGTTCTAAGAGGGCCTAATTGGTCCCTCCCATTCCACATTTCCACAAATGCATCAGACACTGCAATCAGATTGGTTCTCATACAACTAGAAGAAAAGGACCCATATGCAATTTACTATGTCAGTAAGAATCTCATGCTTGCAGAATTAAACTACAAGGTAATCGAGAAAGAGTTTCTTGATGTTATTCATGCAATAAAAAAGTTTATACACTACATTACTGGATATTCCGTAAGTATTGCATACTGATCACACTGCCATTAAATATTTAATGAAAAAACCAATCACCAATGGCAGGGTCACTAGCTGGTTGCTTTTATTACAAGAATTTGATATTACCATTCTAGATAAACCAATGAAAGATAGTGTAGTACATTAATAATATTTAATGAAAACAAACCTCTGGTACAAGATTACTTTCTAGATGAGCATCTCTTTTCAATACCTACTAACTCACTGTGGTTTGTAAATATTGCTAACTTTTTGGCTGCAAGAAAACTTCTACATCATCTGACCCCCCAAAAATGACAAAGTATAGTGAGGAAAAGTGAAATATTTCCATGGATTGACAATTACCTCTTCTACATTGGGTCGCTTGAAAGAAAAGACCTTAGCGCCACAAATGCTCCGCTCACTTAAAGAACTTTTCACTGGTACCACATCCTCCCCTTACACTCTTACCCTCACCCAATTACTTTAGAATTTGATACGTGCATGAACCAATAAAGACACAAAATAAGATGAGTGTGAGAGGACGAAGTCCATGAAAACTAAAATCTTTTCATGATGGGAATTGTAGGGGACACTTTGTAGATAAAAGGATTGGGTACAAGGTACTCAATTAGGGGTATTATTAGCCCACACATGTTAGAGATGCCAAAGAGTATGTAAAGAGATGTGACGATTGTCAATGCATGGGTAGACTTGTACAAACAGATGAAATGCTTCTAAAACCACAGATGGTGTTACCACCCTTTGACAAATAGGCCATTGATTTCATGGAGCTAATAAATCCCCCTTCCCATTGGCACTCCTACATCTTTTTTTGTACAAACTACATCACAAAATGGATGGGGGAAAATGCACTTCCGGTGGAAACCAAACAGACAGTAGTATATTTTCTCCATGAAGAAATATTTGTAAGGTTCGGGATACCACGAGAGATAGTAACCGATGGAGGAACTCAGTTCACATCATGGCTTGCCATATATTTGATGGAAAATTATAATATCAAGCATAGAGTCACAACATCGTACCATCCACAAGCAAATGGATAGGTAGAAGGGACTAATAAGATCCTTGAGGCAATTATCACTAAAACCATCAGATTGCATCTCAAGGATTGGGCTAATAGACTCCTTGAAGGCTTATGGGCCTACAAAACCACCTGGAGGACTACTGTATGATGCACACCTTATGAGTTCTTCTATGGGAAGTGAGCACTACTATCGAAAGAAATAGAAATCTAGACACTCGATATAGTAGTACAACTAGGATTGGATTTATCAGAGGCTTAGAAACAAAGACTGCTTCAAATCAATGAGTTGGATGAACTATGACGGGATGCATTACACCAAGCCATAGTAATACAACATCAAAGGGTCATGTGGAATGATAAGTTTATCAAGAATAAATAAGTTCAAGGCTGGAGACCGGGCAATATTATTTGACTCCAGGTTCAAGGACTTCAAAGGAAAATTTAACACCAAATGACAGTGAGGCCATCAAACTCTATACAAAAGATGAAGACATGATTCCTCTAATTGATAATGGACATAGAATTCACTTATACCAGTGACCCTTATCAAAGGAAGTCTTTTTTAGGAAGATTACAAATGGATGGCCTAACAGTGACCTGGAACTTGTTCAAGAAGAACATATTTCTGCTGGATAGTTTATGTTCTTGTTTAAAAAAAAAATAAGTGTGAAAACCATCCTAGCTGGCACACCCTTAAAAAAAAGAATGAGCACGTTATGGTTTCGTGATGGTTATGTCAGGATCCTTCTCAATCAATTGTAATAAACACCTATTTTTCTAATAATCATTTTTTTCAGGACATGCAGATGAAAACAATGTTGTTGCCATTTTCTGTTGCTGCTACTCCTACTATTGCAAATCCCCTTGACACAACAATTGATGATTGTTGCAACTCCTGTTGCTGCAATTCCCCTTGTTGCAATTTCTTTGGCTACAATCTCCTATTGTCGCGATTCCTTTTTTTTGTAGTTCTCGTTGCTGCAACTATGCCCATTGCCACAACTTCTCATCATTGCAAATTATCCTCACATATTCTTCTCCCATTCCCTTGGATGCTACTCCACTTGCATCCTCCCCCTTCATTTCACAGATTCCCCTCTCATTCCCTTAGATGCAATTCCACTTGCAGCCCTCCCATACTTTGCAAATTTCCCTTCCCTCATTCTCTCGGATGCAACTCCACTTGTGGCCTTCCTCCATTCCATAAAACACCCCAACTATACTCACTAATTCCCTATCTTTGTCAAAATATCAATTCTTTGATTTTCATTACTACAAATTCATTGCTACGACTCACGTCATTGTAACTCTACTCACAGCTCCATTCCATTTTTCCACTTTTCACCCACACCTTTCACTTGCACAATCGATGTTGCAATTTGTATCTGCACTGTTGAGCCGCATTGCTAGTGTTGCAGCTTTGTCGTTGCAACTCATGTTGTTGTGACTTCACTTGTAGTATTCACTTCAGAGCATCGTTGTTCCTACACCTCTGACTGACGAAATCAATGGCGTCAATGCTACAATTATGGTTAGGATCGTTGATGTGACTCCATCCTCCACCACTGCGACTCCATTAGCACCATCCTCGTACATCCACTCAAGGTAAGACATGAAAGGTACAATTTCCTATTAAAATTTGCAATAAGTATGTTTTAATTGCAAGTGTCTAATATCAATCCTCCATAACCTCCACATCAT
>JASDQU010438212.1:34751-54010 GCA_032191745.1 Picea mariana
TTTACCCTGTATGGGTTTCCTCGGGAAATATCTGTCTCTGCGTTTCTCATATATGTGACTGATGTTGAATGTGCCATTGTTTATTTCCCTACATTATTGTGATCATCATTGAGTGCCTTTTAAATATTTTAAAAGAAGCATAATTGTTTAAGCACGGTAACAACTAATTCACCCCCCCCCTCTCAGTTGTCCAACAACACTATCATTAATGGGTGTAACAATTTTGTTGTTCTTGAGGGTGGAAATGAAGAAGAAAAACCCCTAATGTCTTTGGAGAAAATAAAATTCTATGGCATCAAAGATGGGGACATATTGGAGAGAAGGGCATTCAAGCACTACACGGTAAAGGTACGGTTGAAGGTATGTATGGTTGCACACTAGATTTTGATTTTTGTAAACATTGCATATATGGTAAACATAATCGGGTAGGATTCTTAGTTGGGGCTACAAGATCAAAAGGAATCTTAGAGTTAGTACACAATGATGTGTTTGGACCCGTGTTTGTTCCATCACTAGGTAAATTTGTGTACTATGTTTCATTCATTGATGATTTCTCGAGGACTACATGGATTTATCTCCTTTGGAAGAAATCTGAGGTCTCTTATAAATTTAAATAGTTTAAGGCTCTTATGGAGAATCAAACATAGAAGAAAATAAAGGCATTGAGGAAAGGTAATGGTGGAAATTGAAAGAGATAAGGCAAATAGGAAACTATGGTTGAATCAGAGGAAATATATTGAGATAATATTGTAGAGGTTTAATATGCATGAAAGTAAATCAGTCAAGGTCCCTATTCTAGTAAGCATAAAGTTATTTGTAGATCAATGTTTGAAGACACGGGAATAGGAAGAGGACATGTCTTGTATTCCCTATGCTAGTGTTGTTGGAAGTTTGATGTATACAATGGTCTATGCTAGACCAAGAATTGCACATTCAGTGGGATTTTTGAGCAGGTATATGTCAAAACCAGGGAAGGAGCATTGGATATCTATAAAGAGGGTTTTCAAGTATTTGCGTGGCACTACACATTATGGAATTTGATACCAAGGAAGACTTGGTATATACAGAGTGTTGGATATACATGGATTTTTTGATGTAGAGTAAGAAAGAGATATGGATCATAGAAGATATACAAGTGGTTATATGTTTAACCTATTTTGAGGAGTAATCAGTGAGATGAGAAAGAGACAATATGTAGTTGCACTCTCAACTATGTAAGTTGAATAAATGGAAGCCACTCATGCAAGTAAGGAAGTTGTATGGTTACAAATATTGTGTTCAGGTATTGGGTTTCTACAACAAGTTGTAAGGTTAGATTGTGACAATCAAAGTGCAATATTTTATCTTCACCTTTGCCTCTTTTTATCTTCATATTTAGTCTTTTAATGGTCTTTTGTATTCATCCTCATTCATCTTCATATTGTACTTGTAAAACATAAACATTGTTGAAGTCCATATAAAAAATCTACCATCCACCAAAATATATGGGTCGCCAACCGCTATATTTTTCGGTCCTCTAGGAAACGTTTCTCGTACATGGTTCATCAACCATTCTTCCATTACATGTCTTCATACTTGTACCTTTTACTCCCACTGCATCATCATCAGTCATCGTCTTGGTTTTTCTTTGGCTCACCTGTAACCATACTCTCAATGTGTCTGCATCACCAATGAACTCAGGATCAAAAAGGTACTTGCAAACATAACCAAAGTATCAAATTACTATCTTTCCCAAGGTGAGCATGGCCATGCTCAAGTGGAAAGACAAACATGGCCACTAAATCAAGTACATTGTAGATCCAGGAAATATATATGCAATTCATAATCATGGCCACGAAGAAATACGTAATGGATCTATGTCAAATACAGATCATAGCCATAAGAAAATACATAGTGGATCTATGTCTCAATGTACATCAAGAGAACAATTGAAACTGAGTGAAAATTCGTTCTCCAAAATGGTAAAAATGTCATACAAGTAGGTGGTATAGCATGTGCAAATCGGGTAGTAGCATAAGAATGAGATGCTACTACAACCCAAGGTCTTCATTCCAAATCCATCGAGTGCACAAATCTACATCATATGAATTAATGATTTGATGTCGAATGTAATATACCAAAAGTATATTACCACTGTGTAATGATGTATAATCATTTATGTTGTACTAGTAGTCATATAGATCAATATTCTATACTTATTTTAATGTAATTAATGATAGTTATAATCAACAGTTAACCACATAAATCAAGGAATTAAAAGGTTAAACAATGCAATTAACAAGAAGTTCAATATCTCAAAAGAAAATTCAACAAGAACTTATTAGAAAATGATGAAGAAATTTATTTCCTAAAAGATCATAGTAAAAAACTACTTGCACAAATCGAGAAGTCAAAAGATACAAAGTAGTACAATTATAAATTAGAATAGAAGAATCAAGTCTTCAAAAAGAAACTATTGGAAAAAGATGATTACAGTTTCTGCCTAGGGAACCTTAATCATAGGTTTTTTGAGCAAATCAAAATGTTAAAAGAGGAAAAGCCAAAGAAAGTAGAACCTATAAATAAAGGCGACAAGACATAAAATAAAGTTCTAGTGATGGAAATTAAAAAAAAAAAAAAATGTTAAAAAATAGCAATTTAACAAGACAAAAGACCTCCAAAAACAACTATGAGTATCAGAAAACGAGAATTGTGACTTATAAGAAAAGGATCAAATATCGATTCAACAATATGTCACAATTTGGTGTGACCGAGAATCTCAGGAGAAGCAAGATGCAAACAGAAAAATTGACAAAATCTTGTCAGATAAAGACAAATAAATTAATTGTTTGAATAATCATAGTCAAATCTTGCTTATGGAAGTAAAAAAATTAAAACATAAGGATATATCAACCTTGAAAGTATATGGGAAACATCCATGGATGCAATTGAATCAAGGAAGCTTTTAGAGGTTGTCATTGTAGCTAAAGAGACTTTAACCAAACCAATTGAATCAATAAAGTTTTGGGAAGTCGATATTGTAAATAAAGAGACCTCAATGGAATTGATTGAAGATGACAATCAAAGTGTCATTATTGATGAAGCTTTATCAATGAAAGAACATCAAAAAATGAGTTAAGAAACAATTCAATGACAAATCAACATCTATAGATTCAGTTATGGTTGTCAGTCCATTGATCATTGATGAAGTCATTGACACGCCATTAAATATGAAAATATCACATATTAACATGGTGACTCAAGTAAATCACCAAAATATTAATAAGTATCAACTTATCAAGGTACCATCTCAACACCCAAATCATAAAAGTCATAGCATGCCAGAATCAACGTACCCATATACAAAGGTACCTAACCAAATTCAATGTTGTACTTACATATTGAAGCATCCAAAGATCCATATAACTAAATAAACAACAAAAAAGATCAAATCCAAAATGTTATCATGAAATATTTTGAGAAAGAATTCATCTAGGATGGATTGATTCTTTCTCAATGCGACAATATTGTTTAAAGATTCAAACATATTATTGTCTCGTATCCTCAACTTTATCAAATAGGTGAAAGTTACAAGAAGATGGATCATTGTATCAAAATAAGTGTTTTTATACGTGAGCTTTGAGGACAAAGAATTTTTAAAGGGGGGGAGACTTACAATATAGCTAAAGTATATTGCCACTATGTAATGATGTATAATCATTTATGTTATACTAGTAGTCATATAGATCAATATTCTATATTTATTATATTGTAATTAAGGAAAGTCATACATTTTCTCGAAGGATGTGACTTATCACCCTTTACATGTATTTATATACATGTCTGTTGTAATCATTTAATCATCAATCTCCCATACATTCATATAATAAATAAATATTATTTAATATGGATATATGGTATTTCTTTATGTTGTATTTATGAATGATTTCATGAAGTGAACCATAGGTTCACTTCAATTGGTATTAGAGCGGTTGTTTCACTTACCTGTGTTCAATTTTTAATTTTTTTCTTATGGTAATACAAATTTAAAGGCTCATAGCCCACTCTTCAAGAAATTGGTTTCAATCAATTGGCCCATGGTCAAATTTATTTTGCTAGCGACAAATAATTTCTGAGCTCTTGGATCAAAATCTTTGACTGAAAAAGAAAAAATTTCAAGTACTTTTAAAGTAGACATGAAGAAGACTCAAATCAATCAAAAGATTACATAGTGGCACATCTCTCTCAAAGGAAAAGTGCAAAAGAAACTGTAGATTATGAAGTATAAGAAAAGTGCAAAAAGTTGAACTGGCTCATTGAATACATGATGGTTTATCTACGTAAAGAGAAATTCTCTAACAAGACTTATCATAACAAAAAAATCCAGACAAAATACTTTTGCAAATAAATGAATGAAGATGCATATTTGATACAATGTAATCTCTACATATATATAGAAAGAGATCCAACACCATGTATTACATTAGACCTAAGAAGATCATTGTAATGAAAATATTAATGGAGTCATTTTAAAATCATTTTATAAATAGCCAAATAATATTTAAGGAATATAGTAAGAAGTATGTTTGGCAAGGAAAAAGTCAAATTTTATAATATAGGCACTTATATTTGCATGGAGAATTTAAAAAAAAAAAAAATTATCTTTTTGCCTAGAGGATAATGTGAGTTTTAAGCATTATACCAAGTCATGTAAAAATGTTGATAATAATAATAATAATAATCTTTTTTTAAGGTCACGGCTAAGCCACACCAAACTGGTGTATGAGACCCCCTTGTTTGTGGGACAAGGGACCCCCTCCGCCCAACAATTTAACTGGTAAAGTCTACGGAGGTATACATACCCTACCCCCCTATGGATTTGAACTTGTGACCTCTTAGGAGGAAACACATGTTCTTTACCATTAGGCCCACTCAGGTTGTATAAAAAATTTGGACCATTTCTCGATTTGTGCGTGTCATCCTTCTTGAATAACGTGAAAAATTGTAATTGAAAAGTGAATAACATGAAACTATTAGTAAAATATGGAAATATTAAAAAAATATTAAAAGTTCAAATCTTAAAGTTTATAAGAGATTTTTGGTTGAAGATGATTATTAAAGAATTATAAGACATCTTATAAAAAAAACAAGGGAAATAGATGCAAAGCAACTAGTCCCTGCCTTAGGATTATGTTTACATTTTATTTAGTTAATTGATAAATAAAATAAACGTTTTTAACCTATTTAGTGTTTACCTATATCCACTCTTTGTGTTTAATGTTATTTTAAGTTTCACCAAAAGGTTCGACGGGGCCTCTCAAAACTCGGGCTTGCATTGTGGAGCTGGCGGGAAGTTACAACTTTGTGATGGCTCTTGGATCACTTGGACCTTAAAATGTGGCATCAAAACAAACACAAAAGTCGAGCTACTTGGAGCATGGGTCTCCCTTTTTTTGGCTTCTCGTCATAATATTTTGGATCTTCACGTGAGAGGAGATTCCAAAATCATTATCGACTGGTTAAACAGAAAAAGGAAGCTTCGAGTTGCGGCTTTGGAATGTTGGAAGGATAGAATCACTGATATCACTCAGACCTTCACTCAGATCAACTTCTCACATATTTTCAGGGAGCTAAATTTGGAGGCTGATATTCTATCCAAAAAAGCTTTTCTGGAACACTCTAGTATCTTGTCCTATCAACACTGGATAGGCGGACTTGAGATCCATACTCACCGCATTCCTATATTCTAGCTTATTGACTGATGATTTTAGTCTTTTGTTGATCTCTCTTTTCTTTAATCTGCGATGGTCTAATTTGTATGCAGCCAGTTTCTGCATTTTTGGATCTTTCTTCCTTTTTGATTAAGACTTTCATTTGGTAACTACTTGATGTGCATGGCGCAATCTTTGTTTGGACACAATATTGTATCTTTCTGGATAATTTCCAAATATAATACAAAGCAAAAAATTTCTTTTGTAAAAAAAAAAAAAAAAAGTTTCACCAAAATGTCAATTTTAATTGTGTCAATAGTTTTAAATTTGAAGTTTGTTCAACCATTCAAGCCACCTCCAAGCAACACATAAACCTAATTAAATTTAGATTTGGAGCCACCACTACACCAACAAATGAATTTAAATTTGAAATTGTTCAAAGGCACTCCACACCAATGGATGAACTTAATTAAAATAAATTTGAATGCTACTCTAACATTTATTTTTATTTTTAAATCTTTATCAATGATAAAAATGAGTATTTGACTTATAAGAATTTAGAAAAAAAATTGTAATTTTTTTTTTAATAAAACTATGAAGAATAAGTTATTGAAGGATATTGTATGTCTAACACCAATATATATATAAATTCATGGAGATTCATATTCTATGTCTCTTTCTTTATACTAATGTCTAAATTTTAAACATTTTTTAATGGAAGATAAGCTATGTATTGTTGTTATACTATCATTAAGTGGTAATGTGAATATTTTATTGAGATATGTTTTCAACATTAAAAATTAATAATTTCCTAAAAGGGACTTATATAATATTTTTATTATTTTAAGTTGGTGTTTACATTACAAAATGCCTATTTTGGTCGTGAATATGGATGAATAACACCCTATCATCATGTTAATCACATTTATGATGAACGATTGTTTTAAAGTATTAAAATTCTCAAAATTGTAATTTTTTTTTAATAATTTATTTAAAAAATATGACTATATTTAACATTACAAATTTTACTAATAATTTTATTTGGATATTTTACATGGTGATTTACAATTTAAAAAATAAAGTTATTATTAAATAAAACAACTTTTAGTATTTTATAAAAGATTACAAATGCTTTACATAAACCTATGTGTTCATGATCCATACAAAAGTGAAGAAATCTTTAAATTTTGAGAAACTATTTTTAAGACAAATAAAAAACTCTTTTTAAAACTTGAAATATGTGTTATTGATATCTAATTTAATGACATTCACTCTCTTAGAGAAACATACTTAGTCAATGAACTATTAATGCAAAAATAGTACATAGCCAAATGAACTATTAATGCAAAGCTACATACGACATTTTTATGATTTTTTAAATTTTTATGTATTTTTTATTAATTATCTTTTTATAGTCACATCCAATGTCAATGACCTATTAATGCAAAGCTACACATGGCATTTTTATGATTTTTTAAACTTTTATGTATTTTTTTATTAATTATCTTTTTATAATAGTCACCCTAGTACTTAGTCAATGAACTATTAATGCAAAGCTACACATGGCATTTTTATGATTTTTTAAAATTTTATGTATTTTTTATTAATTCTCTTTTTATAATAGTCACCTCCAACCAGGGCTTATTAGTCCCATCCGCCTTCTTAGCCAATCAAAAATTCATAATTTAGTAATATCAAAAGTATATATATATATATATATTAAAAAAAAATCATTTTAATAATTAAAAATTCTTAAACTTTAATAAACTTTACAAAAATTTGCCAATAAAATTGATAAGTCAACTCATTTTGACCAAAAATCAATTACTATATTCCCTGCTTTGGGCAGGGACTAATAATAAAGCATGGAAAAGTCTAGTACAAAGTGAAGTAAGAAAAGAGTAAAACTTTGTAAATTTCTAATAAACACACGAAGAATTAAGAACCCTTAAAATTATAAGGTTAGCTTCACTACGAAAATCAAATAAACTATTATTAGTCCATGTCGTAGGCGTAGAGGGACTATAGGGATCGATAAATCGTTGACTTCATATTAGTCTGTCCTTTGACCACAAATATTTCCATATTATCTATTGTTGGAACCAGGGAACTGAAAACATCGATTTTTATATAAAAAAAAGTACTATATTTGTCATGATATGATTGGACAAGGGATTGGAGATCTTATTGTTGGCTTCGCTATTCCCAATGTTATATATGTTGGCATATCCAAAGTATTTGATCGTATATGGTCTTTTTGAATCATATATTTTGTTATGCATTTGTCGAAAGTGGATTAATGCTAGCATTAATTCAAATGTTTGGTTTAGCATTTTATGCTAGGTAAATTTATGGCAATGTTTGATATGGTGGCATATCCAAAGTTTGGCTTTCTAATACATTCTGTGGTGTTCAAACTAATGTTAGAAAAAATATAGTTTTTCTTTTTGGGATACGTCAGAGACCTGTCACATTAAATTTTTTTCTTAAATGTTTACAGTGCATTTCTGACAGACTTAAATGTTTACCTAACAGGCTTGGTAGTGTTGAATGGTTACTTAGCAGGCTTGTTACAAGACATTTTATTCAGTTTTTAAAATTTATATGCTCCAGCGGCGTTGCTGGTTCAGTGGTCCATGCTTGTTTTTTGCATGCCATTGATTTCTTATTTGCATGTTGTCGTTGTTCTTGCTTGCTTGTTCGTGTTGTTGCAGTTTGGACGTTTGGGTTTCTGCAATCGCGATTGGAACATCATCATTCCTGGGGGGAGTGGTTTTTGCTTGCTTCTTTCTTCGTTGTATGTTGTTTATTGTTGCTTGATTCGACTTTGCAGGGTTCCGGTCCTGTGCCTGCAGCTGGGCCTTTTGGTGCTTCTTAGTTGGGTTCTTATTTGGTGCTTGTTCTTGTTTGCCCAGGGTTTGCAAATGTTGGGATGCCGCATCTGCGGTTGGATCTTTGGTTACATTTTTTTTTACACTGTAGTTTGCATAGAATACTATTAAGATAAAATAACAGACTAAAGAATTGCAGGCGGTGTAAATTGCATATGTTACGCGTTGAAGCAGAGTTTGTTGACCTCAAAAAATATTTCATAGTTGTCGATGCTTTTTACATGGATTCTATGTTACTATGGTTTCATAGTTATGAGAATGCCTTTTGCTGTGTGGGAGATATAGTTGTTCTCTACCTTTTACTTTCTTGTTGTAAACTGTGTTTGACTCTAGTTTTTCATGTTTCTGTGGTCATTCCGAGCGACCATCATTTGGTTGCATAGTTGGCCAGTTTTATGGATGTGGCTTCTCGAATAGGTTCTATCGAACTATGACAGGTCGTGTTCGGTGTATACATTAGCTTTCCCAAATTAGTTTTCTTTAAAAGAAGGCCTCCTGGACAGAAGAGAATGCAATTTATGAAATTATAGGTTTCCTAGACAACATAAGTTAATGATCGCGGGTTCTCGGGGTGGCGGGCTGAAAATTAGGCTTTTGTTGTTCTGTGCCTTGCAAATAGCACGAAGAGTTTCGAGATCATTCCGACCGACCACAATTCGATTGCATACTTAGCCAGTTGTATGGAAGTGGCTTCGCGGATAGGTTGTATCAAACTATGGTGTATACATTAGCATTTCCGAATTGGTTTTCTTTAAAAGAAGGGCTCTTGGACATAAGACATTTAAATTTATCAAATTATAGGTTTCCTGGACAACATAAATTAAACATAGGAGATATGTAATTTTATAAAGTAGATATATAAAGCATGTGCGGAGCCGTCATCCCATACTTAGCCAGTTTTTACATCACGGGTTCTCAGGGTAGGCAGCTGAAAATTGACAATCAGAGAGTTCTGCAATATACAAATTAACAATCGGACAACAGGGAGAGTTTCGTGATCATTCCGATCGACCGCATTTCAGTTCCATACTTAGCTAGTTTTATGGACGCGCCTTCGTGGATAGGTTGTATCAAACTATGGTGTATACATTAGCATTTCCGAATTGGTTTTCTTTAAAAGTAGAGCTCCTGGACATAAGACATTGAAATTTATCAAATTATAGGTTTCCTGGACAACTAGATTAAACATAGGAAATATGTAATTTTATAAAGTAGATATATAAAGCATGCATGGAGCCGTCATCCCATACTTAGCCAGTTTTTTCATTGCGGGTTATCGGGGTAGGCAGCTGAAAATTGACAATCGGAGAGTTCGGCAATATACAAATTGACAATCGAACGTGTGAACTATTTGAATTTGAAGGCCGTCATGTCCAAAAAAGTTAGCATTCTCGAAATAGTTTACTTTACGTGTGTTTTACATACCCTGGTGGAGAAAAAACACAAAAAAAAATAGTAAGCATTTTTTGGATCGCTGGTTCTTCAGGTGGCAGGCTCTAGGTTCGGTCCCTGTTGTTCTGTGTCCTACAAATAGCATGGAGAGTTCCGCGATATACAAATTGACAATTGGACTTGCGGACTATTTTAATTTCAAGGGCTCATGCAAAACAACTATCATTCTCGAATTACTTTTCTTTACGTACGTTTTACATACGCTCGTCAACAAAAACAGAATAATAGTAGTAATGTCTGTTACATAGAGCTCCATCCCCGCTACCTTCAGCGCTTCCCAATATACATTAAATATGCTTTGAAAAGTTAGAACCGAGCAGACAGGTTCGAAAAGATGGGCTTTAATAACTGGAAAGCTCGAGGACATCTCCCATTAAAATGAATAGACATGTGAATATTATGGGATCTGGTAATTTATTTTTGCTTGCATTTTGAATTTGCAAAAATATTTTTTTTTTCTTTTTTGCTTGTGCAATTTTAGTTTTCTTCAAAGCTTCAGCATAGTTCACGAACGTGTCGGCGACAGAGGCCTTGATGTCATGTCCCTCTTTAATATTGTGCATTTCAAAATGATGGGCTTTAATAACTGGAGGACATCTCCCATTAAAATGAATAGACAGACAAATATTATGGAATCTGGTAATTTCTTTTTGCTTGCATTTTGAATTTGCGAAATACTTTTTATTTTATTTTTTGCTTGTGCAGTTTTAGTTTTCTTAAAATCTTCAGCATGGTTCAGGAACGTGTCACCCACAGAGGCCTTGGCGTCATGTCCCTCTTTAATATTGTGCATATCTTAGATGTCAAATTTCAGAATTTGCTCGGATATGGGAATTTTAATACGTGCTGGTAGTCACTATTGAGTGTACATATTCAAAAAGATTGCCATTAATAAGTGAAAATATCGAGAACATCTGTCATTAAAATGAATCAACACAAAATCTACAGAAGACCATCCAGCCTTGATTTTAAATACTTATTGTCATTTCTCTCTATGATCAAAGAGTTTCGCTTTAGGGTGCCTTCGTTCTAATGTTCCTGGTCATGCACATGTAAGACAACTTAGAGATGTGATTGAGGGGCAGATGAAACAATAGAGACTGGTTTTATGTGACGTGAGGTTTGAGTAAAAAAAAACTCTGGTATACAAGAGAAACTCAGAGAGGACAAAAAAAAAGAACAAGTATATTCTGGTTGGTGTTCTCCCTATGTTTGATTCTTTGGTCGGTTGAAAAGGATGCTTGGAGATTTGTTGGTTGAACTTCTTTATTTCATTGCTGGGAATTGTAATAGATTTTGAGGTCGTGTGCAAAATAGTTATTTGTTTAAGTATATAGCTTCTTCCAACAACACAGATTTGGCAACTGTATCGAATTGTATAGATTGCATAAGTATTTGTCTACCTCAGAGGCGGGTAGCAGAAACTGTATGGGTGGATAAAACAACATATTATCACTACAAAAGTTTCTATTTGATAGTATGATGACCTGCATGTGGGTCTGGTAGCCGACTTGACAGAAAACTATGTTCTTTGTGAAAGTTTGTTTGGTTTCCTCTGGATGTAGTTGCAGACTCTACATATTTGGCATCACCTCTAAACATTCCAGACCTTTCTGTGGGCCGCCATACCTCTATGGCTATGAAGAAAGATATATTCTGATGTCATCTGCAACATTTGATACACTTTCCAAACCTGTGCTGGTGCATTATGCAGCATTTGATGCACTTGCCACACCTCTACTGCCTGAAGAAGTTATGTACCTCAACAGAGTTTCTTTTTGCATATGGGTTGGACGTTTCTTCCAATTTACTGTAATAAAGCAAAGGAGTTCCACATACAAATCCTTAGGCAGGCTTCTCAACCAAACAAACGATCGAATATAGGGAGAATACCAGTCACTACGTACTTGAATTATTTTCCACTGCCTTAGTTGTTGTGACATAAAACGACTCCTTCCACTTTGAAATCGGTCTGAATGGCATTTCTAAGTTGTCTCGGATGTCAAGGGTCAGGAACATTGCAAGGAAAGCACCTTAAACCCCAAATTTTCGATGGCAGAGGGAAATTAATACTTGACAAAGAATGGAATGTTGAATAAGTAGGACATATCTAGAAGAGAGAAGGTATTCAAAAAAGTGGGATAGATGTAATTGGAAGCACCGATTAAGTACAAAACTGTGAAGAAGCTTCATCAATGTACATATTTTTAATTGGTCGACGACAGGCGAAATCGCAATCATTGTCGAAAATAGCCTCGGTTGTATTTTGTAACCCATCTTATTTGAATATAGAATAATTTTGGTTTATTTTTTAATAGTATTTTCCAATTTATGGTATTTGTTTTAATTGCATTTTGTACCTTCTTCCCCTATGTCGTTAAACATGAAGGACAAGGTTTTGTTTCTGCTGCCCACTACTTCAATCTAAATAAAACCTGGTCTATTCTTTGTTTACATTTTACATTTAAGAATAATTTTTTATAGGCCATACTTATGTGGCAGCGACACTGTATTTAAAGAAAGAAATTGGAGGACCTATCCTGCTCCCATTCTTCGGGTTTCGTAAATAGAATTAATAATGAGTAACGACAAGGCGGCTGAACTATTGATGCAATGTTCCTGTGAAGTATGTTGGATATATCGTAGCTTCTTCTATTTGATAATATCCGTGCATATATACTAATATCGGTACTATTGGAATAAATACAAAAAAACTTCCTCTTTGGCAAAGCTTAGGCAATTATGTTTGGGTTTGCGATATTAAACAGCTATGTCCATTGTTCCGTCATATACATCTTCCAGCCTAAGAACTTCTATAGTGTACAATTTATGCTTTAATTACTTAAAGTCACACCAAATTTTGATTTAATTTAATTTAGATATTGATGTTTATGGAGAGTCAGCATTTGTTGATGTCATTGCAACGAATACAAGATGAATAGATGATAAGGAGTTTATCTCGTTGAGACCACAATGCAAATTCATGTTTCTTGTTGCGCTATGTACATGTTGCAGTCAACATTTTTGTGGTTTCAACGAAATTTGCGAGCCGAAAAGCAGCTTGCAAATTGGGAGATCATTTGCATTTGAAACATAACCAATCCATTAATATATATTAGTATGAATACTATTCAGATAAATATGAAAACTTTCTCCATTCATAGATGCTAGTATGGAAAATATTGAAATAGATATCATAACTTTGTCTTGGCCAATACTTGGCCAGTTATCTGGGCACCAGACCCCGGGTTCGCGGTACCCAACACCTATGTCCCTTGTTTCGTCATATACATGTTGCAGCGAAAGAACTTTAGTGATCTGTTCCTTTCCATACTTAGCCAATTTTATGCCCGTCGCTGCGGGGCTGACGCTTGCGAACCCAGCTGCTTATCGTTCCGCTATATACATCTTGCACTCAAAAGATCTGTGATCTACAATTCCACCGTGGGTTCCTCTTACACATTAACTTCATTCAAAGTATTTGTTGCTGCTTTCCATCCCTAGCAACTTCACATCCTTTCTTATATACATCAACAATGCTCTTACTAGTGACAAGTGGACACAGTGGTACGAAAGATACTTCTGTGATCTGCAATTCATGCTTTAACATCTTCATCTATATCCTCGCACGACGGATCCGACAGACCGTTGTTCCTTTCCATACTTAGCCAATTTTATGCCTGCCGCTGCGGGGCCGACGCTTGCGAACCCAGCTGCTTATTATTCCGCTATATACATCTTGCACTCAAAACATCTATGATCTACAATTCCACTGAGGGTTCCTCGTATACATTAAGTTCATTCAAAGTATCTGTTGTTGCTTTCCATCCCCAACAACTTTGCGTCCTTCCTGATATACATCAACAATGTTGTTACTAGTGATAAGTGGACACAGTGGTACGAAAGATACTTTCGTGATCTGCAATTTATGCATTACCTGGTGAGAACTCAAAAGGCATTCGCAAGCATTTGCATTAATAATCAAACACTAGATGTTCTTTTGTGTGATACTTAGTTCGTTTTCCCTTCTCTTCTTCCCATATATTATCTACAATTCCACTGCCAACACCTCCATCCTTTTTCCCTTATTTTGTTCCCGTGTATTATGGGACTATAAAATATGGACATAATATTCTATAGAGCATGTACAAATTCTGCATTCCATACCTAGCGACATTTTGGATCGGGGGTTCTCGGGCGGGCGGGCGGGCTCAAAAATGGGCCTCCATTGTTCCATAGCCTACAAATAGCACCCAGAGTTCCGTGATATACAAATTGACAAGCGAATCTGTGGACTGGCTGAGTCAACATTGCACTTCTATTGTTCTGTGTCCTCCAAACAACACTCCCAGTTCCGCGATATAGAAATTGACACACAGAATGTAGAAATGGCAGGGTGGAGATTGCCATTGTTTACAGATGCTAATCCCTGTGAAGTATCTAACAATATCTAAAAAATTATTTAGAATACTAAATTAGCACTTAGTAGTGACAACTGGACACAGAGGTACGAAACAGTTGGGATTGTACTCTCCGCAATATACAAATTGACTACCGGACATCGTCCGCTCTTCCGTGTTACGGATTATGCATTCAAATGTTCATAGCAATACAATTAGAAGGTCTGGGCCTCACCTCCTCTGTAGATACCTTCTCAGATTGTTTTGTATCCTCCTGTTGTCAGGTTCATGAAATATGCAGTTCCAGCATTAATGGGTTGACATATCTTTATTTCCATCTATATAATCAGACGACGAATCGGACCGACCGTTGTTGCTTTCGATACTTGGCCAATTTTATGTCCAGGGTTGTCGGTTTGGGACCAATTTCAGTTCCATCTATATCCTCACATGGCGAATTGAACTGGCAGTTGTTCCTTTTCATACCTAGCGACATTTTTGATTGCAGGTTCTCGGGCGGGCGGGCTCAAAATTGGCCCTCCATTGTTGCGTGTGTTACAAATAGCACCCAAATTTCCATGATATACAGATTGACAAACGGAGATGCCGACTGGCTGACTCAACATTGCACTTGTATTGTTTTGTGTCCTCCAAATAGCCCTTCCAGTTCCGCGATATACAAATTCACACATGGAATGCAAGGCTAGCGGGGTGGAGATTGCCATTTTTTACGGATACTAATCCCTATGAAACATTTAACAGAATCTAAAAAATTATTTTCAATACTAAATTAGCTCTTAGTAGTGACAACTGGACACAGAGGTGCGAAACAGGTGGCATCGCACCCTGTGCAATATACAAATTGACTACTGGGTTCCAACATCATCCACTCTTCCATGTTACAAATTATGCATTCAAATGTTCGAAATGATACAAGTTGAACATCGGGGACTTGCGTCTTCTGCACACATGTTCTCAGCCTATTTTGGATCCTCATGTTGTCGAGTTCACTAACTATGCAACTCTTGGATACTGTTTCGGGTTGGCATCAACCTTTTTTGTACCACGGTTCACAAATGTTTCAAAGTATCTTTCACTGCCTCAGTTGGCATCCAGTCCTCCGCAATATACAAATTGACTACTGGGTTCACATCTTGTACTCAAAATTTATGTGATCTACAATTCCACCGCCGACTCCTTTCTCCTTTTTCCCTTTTCTTCTTCCCCTGTATTATGTCTCTCTGGTTATATACTTGGTTGCCTTTCTATGATCGTGGGTTCCCGCATTGGCGGGTTGACTTCTTTAACTCCATGTATATAATCACACTAGGAATCCAACCAACCGTTATTGCTTTCCATACTCAGGCTATTTTATGTCCACGGTTGTTGGGTTGGCAATCTACAATTCTATCGCGGGCTCCTCGAACTCGCAAGCTTCACTGTACCACGGTTGACAAATGTGATTCCTAATATACATTTGCTATGCTCTTACTAATGACTCTTACAAGTGACGGTTGCACAGAGCAATACGAAACAGTTCGCATCCATCCCTTCACAACATAGAAATTGACCACTGGGTTCCGACATCGTCCCCTAATCTATGTTACAGATAATGCATTCAAATGTTCTGAATCATACAATTTGACCATCCGGACCTCTGACCCTATTTTGGATCGTCCTGTTCATAGGTTCACGGAATCTTAAATTCTTAGTCAGTGTTTCGGGTTAGCGCATTCGAACTTTGTTGCTTCTTGTTCCCTCATATACATATTGCACTCAAAATTTCCATGATTTACATTTCCACCGTGGAGTCGTTGGTCCTTTTTCCCTTCTCTTCTTCCCTTGTATTATCGCTTTGTGGTTATATACTTAGTCGCCTTTCTATAAACACGGGTTCTATCCTTGGCGGGTTGAGATATCTTTATCTCCATCTATATAATCATACGACGAATCCGATCGACTGCTATTGCTCTCCATACTTAGCCAATTTTATTGCCACGGTTGGCGAGTTACGCATATTGCACTCAAAAAGTTCTGAGACATACAATTTGACCCTGGCGCCCTCACCTTCAACAGTTGTACCTTGCAACCCTATTTTCTACCCGTTTTTTTCCCTTGCCCCTGACCTCCGTACTTTCTTACTATGCAATTAGAAACCTTTCATGCTAACAAATGACCATGCAGGAACCGTCAACATTGTCATTAATGGGCGAAAAGCTCGAGGAGATATCCCATTATTACGCATTAAACCAAGATGTGTGGAGAGTTATTTTGTCCCTTCTGATTGTTCATCTCCAACACGTGTTGTCGTGTTGGGTCGCTCAAGAAATTTGCAATTCTTAATCGCTCATTGCAATATCCACCATGTTCGCATTTCTATGTATGCAATTAGTAGTGTTTAATGTTAACAACGCATCATGCAACAGTCGTCCAAATTGTCATTAATCAATGAAAGTCTCGAGGACATCTCCCATTCACACGCTTTCGACCAAAATTTGCACAAGCTTATATTATCCCTCCCAACTTTTCATTTCATTCATCGTCTGGAACAAATAAACATCCTTGTAGACTTATGGCAGCAGGTTGACAACAGTTTTGTGGAGATACAGTAAATATGTTCGTAGAACAGGACCAGAGGTTCCAGTGGTCCAGGGCATACTTTTACTATTCATCTTGTTCCACCCAGAACGAAGTGATTTGGACCTTTGGAATCGCTCATGCAGGTTGTGTCCCTGAGGTTTTTGACTATAAGGAGGTGGTCTCTTGGTGCGCCGAAAAATATATTCCAAGCCAAAGAATTATTCCACTGCACGACCATTCTCCTGTTTCTTTGTCATCTCAGGTCTTCCGTGAAATGTTAAAATTGTCGAAACCAACAATAACGTTTAGAGGACAAGACTGCAAGCAGTTTCTAGAAAAACATCATAACAGGTTGGACATCTTAGCCGACTTCCTCGAAGACCTGACAACAGTTCCTAGAGATATCACAAGGCTCCAGGTAAGTTCCTTTAGAAATCCATTCCGGAAAATTGCTTGGTTGTTTACAAGAATAATGGGACAGGCATCCACAACAAGCATTTCCCATATAATTATTTATATTTTGTATTTCGCAATCAAGGAACAATACATTTTCGATTGGGAAAAGCTAATTTCCATTGAACTATGTTCCCAGTTGTCACGATTCAAAGAATCAAATAAATTTTATATGTCATCCTACTTGATTTTCACAATTGTGTATTGCTACCCATTTCCAAAACTTTCTCTTTCCAATAAAATAAATTGTGGATTCGACCCAGTAACATTATGGCATGATGCCCTGTGGAGACACAGGGCCTCCCATTGTTTTTATGAAGTTTTTAATGGCTTTGTCTCAGTTTTCAAAGATTTACTGTTAGGCAAGGATGCTCCGCGGATGTCTGGCCATGCAAGAAAGTTTTTGAACAAGAAGGGTATGATTGAGAAAGAGGAAAATCACAGTGTCCTCATGGTCTTTGGCTCTAAGGAAAATCTTTCCTTCCTTTCATGCCACATCACAGAAAAGACGTTTGTTGCAGAAATAACAAGGCAATACAACCACTGGTTTCATTTTTTCCATGACAAGAAAAAAAATAGTTCATTCCTCTGCCCTGGAAATTCGGAGACTTCGTGTGCAGAAACGTCAACAAGATTAATGAGTTTGCCACCCATTTCAAGAAATTGAACCTAACGTACGCTGAAAGGCTAAAAGGGTTCGACCCCAATGGAATTTTTGGAGAACATTTACTAGGTTTTGGCTTTAACACCTCTTTTATCCATAGACACCTGACCCAAGATAGGGACAGTGTCGACAACAATCCTACGTATGTCGATTGCGACGCAGAGACATTGCAAAGCACGACTGAATTGTACAGACAACATGGTAAAGTATCCGGTGAGAAGAGTACCTAGTCCCCCGCCAGCACTCCCAAGAGCACGACATCACGGAGCATCGTTTCGACGGTCCACCTCAGTAAGAAAGCAACCCAGAAATCTTCGAATGGAGGAGGAGATAAGAACACTCCTTACATAAATATTGATAGTTCTCACAAAATTCCACTGACGAAGAAGAGAAAAAACAATACAAGGCAGGCGGAGGAACCCGAAATTGAAAGTGGAAAACTACAAGTTGAAATTGAAGCTAAGCAGATGCAAAAAATTGGGCCATCCGCAGTGGAAATATCTAAGACCGATTTTTTTGACATAGATGTATCCTTCGTAATCCAGAGCACTATTTTTGACAGCCAATCTAAAAGTATGGTCATTGAAAAGAGAGATGTAACAAACAGGAAAGGAAAATCTCAAACAAAGATTGACTTTAGTGAAATGATGCCATCCAAAATCTGCTCATTTCACCAGGTAACTAGTGACATTCTTCGTGATTCCATTGGAGGAATGGAGACGGATTATGCCAATCTGAAACACTGCCTCAACGAATTTGAACAGGCTTTCATTGCAACACTAGAATTTTCCATTCCTTTGGAAAAAATCATGCCTTCTACCACTACAGCGAGATGAAAGTATCATCTACCCTCCTTGCATACTCCAGAGCCCTTATAGAGAACAACATCAACAAACGAATGCAGCTAGTTACTGAAGCCTGGGAAACATCGCAAAATTTAGTTTCCTTCATAAAGAAGGCCAATGATTTGTTGGAACATTTGGAGGAAAATTTTAAAAATGAATAGCTTTTATGTCATCAGGTAATGGACCCTTTTGCCAACTATATCGTGAACACATCAGAACTAAAAATAAGATAGAAGAAACTCCCCTCCCCAAAGCGCACAAAAAAAGTAAAAGCATGCTAGAAA
>JASDQU010438213.1:673-16970 GCA_032191745.1 Picea mariana
TTCTCTTACTTGGAATGAGGTTCTCAAATTGGCCCTTCAGGATTTGAATAATGTTATGTGTACAACCCTAGTACTCTCTCTACTAGAATTGACTAATATTTTTTTCTTATAATATGACACCTATGGTAAAGGCATAAGAACATTACGCGTCCCATAGGGATGACCATTGGCATTTACCAACAAATAAATCTATGAGAGTAACTTGGGAAAAACTAAACTTATTTAAAATATATGCTCGATATATTGCATACAATGGATATTTAGCATCCATAAATTATTGTGAAATGTTTCTATACTACTACATATGGGTGGAAAAACTGACACCGTACTCCAATAGTATTGATAAAATTGGCCATACTGTTGGATTGTATTTTCATTTTTTGTATTTTTTTTAAATCCCCCAGCATTCATCGACTATCCGATGAATGGGACATATCCATCGGAGAAACAATGCCTACTTCCATTTCGGTGGATATTCGACGCCATGAGACACCATTGAATATCTGACGGTTGACCAGGTCAAATGTCCCCACAACAAATTTTGACCACGTCAATATTTTTTGACCAATAAGAAACATCTCTCTGGTCATCAGTCGTCATAATTATGAGGAAAAAGGGATACAGAATTAAAAAAATTTGAAGTATTAGAGACATTTGACATGGTTTCTATACTAGTGATGGTTTGAAAAGGTTATATATATGGGATAGTTTTTTTTGTCACAATAGAAAACAAATTTCTTTTGTTAATTGGATTACAAATGGCTAAACTACTTAGGTCAATTTTTGAAGATAATCATCAATGAAAGTTTATTAAGGGAGAATGTCACAAAACATTCCTTCAGGAGGACAAGGAGACGTGGGATCTGAATTGGAGGTTTTGGGTGATCTAAAATGTTATTTCCCTTGTAAAACGTGTAGGGGCTATAATAGAAGGAGACTTTTAATAAAAAAACTACAAAGCATTGTATAGAGTATGGACACCTTGAAGGCAAGCATGAATATCGTCCCTTCGAAAGTTATTCATCATATGCATTTCTATTGCAGTTTGTTTTTGTGAACATTTATATGTTAAATGTAGAACAAAAATAATGATTCTTTTTTCTTTATGGATATATTCTTTGTACATAACAAATTGAGAGTAAGTTAAGAACAAAAGAAGCGGACATAAGATGTATATTTTAATTAGGGTTTAGGTTAGTTTTTAGTGGTTAAGAGGTTGAAGGTTTAATGGTACAGTGTGTAATGGGTTAGGGGTTAGGTTTTTAGCGGTTTAAGGGTTAATAAGGATAGATTATGTCTCAGTAGTTAAGGGGTTATGCGTTAATGGGTTAGGGTTTAAGGTAGGTTTATGGGGTTTAGGTCCTAGCTATGGTTTTAGAGGTTAATGGTGTTTTAGGGAGTAAGGGTTTGTGGTTTAGAGTTATGTATTAAGGGTTTAGGTTGGGTTATGGGTTAATATTATAGGGGCTTAAGGGTTAAGGGATTATTGGTGAAGGGTTTAGGGTTGAAGGGTTAAGGGCTTAGGGGTTAAGGGTTTACGTGTTAGGGGTTTAAGGGATTAAGAAAAATGGGGTTAAGGTGTTAAGGATTAGGGCGATAGGGTATGAGGGGTTAGGGGCTAGGGATAAAAGGTTTAGAGGTTAGGTTTGGATTAAGGTTTAGGGATCATAGGGCTATATAAGTTGATCTCAACCCCTTATAAACCGTGGTCTCCAAGTTGTGGGAAATTTTTCATCGACTTAAAAGTTGTGGTCACCAAGTGAAATCAAGGAATAATATGAAATAATTATTGTAACATACCTAGCCACCAACAAGTTGGCCATGCTACTTCAAAACTCACTTATGAAATGATTTTGAATTCTGATGAATTTTTAATTAATAAAGAGGCATAAAATATTCACATGTAGAGATCAAGATTCATGCTACAACATAAAATAAATGAATATAATTACATACACAATAATAATACAACAAGAATCCATATTATAAACATGAATATTAGAGATAATAATTGATACACAACAAAAATAAATATACATGTAAATGAAACCATGAAAAATATCACTTATCTTTACTGAAATGAATCACCAACTAGCTATAGAACAAGGACATTCGAAGAAATCGTAGACACTAATGTTCCAAGTCTCAACAACAATGTCACCCTAAATCTAGGGCTATGAATTCACAAGGATGATTCTAGGGTGTCACCCAGCTTCCTAAATCAGTCAACACTCAAGATCTTATAGGATTTTAAATGCACACAACAATCCAAAGTACACCATATTTCCTCTATCCAACCTCCAAAACCCAACACAATGGACCCCCTTCTTTGCCACGTAGTCCCTCAGGATTTCCACCTCCTTCAGGGGCTCTAGTGCATCTGGTAAAGAACCTCCATTATGTGAATCTTAAGATTCACAACTATGAAAACAACTTACCACATGCCAATGCATCTCATTCATGCAGACATTAATTGATGGATGGCATACACCAATAGTCATTATAGCCAACAAAACAATGGCCTCTCTCCAAATTTTTTTTTTTATTTCCCAAGACAAGATAGAAAGGATTGAGGAATAATGAATGGGTGAAAGAGGGATGGAGAGAGAGAACAAAAATAAATAGTGTGAACCCCCCAAAAATCCCAAATATGGGTTTATATATTTGTTGGAATTAAATATGCACATGGACTACCCCCAAGAGTCTCATGTAACTGTCATTCTCCATTCAAACCAAAATGGGTAAATAAAATATAAAATAAATACTAATCCCTTCAATGCCCCTCTCTTGTGGAATCATATCCCCTTATAACTCTTGTCCTTTTCTATTTAGTATCTAGTTATGTATTTTATTATTATTAATGATCAAAGAATTACATTTCCTAGGCACACTAGCCTCTTTTAATTGTTTGAGAAATCCTACCTTTCATAAATTAACAAAATAAATTATTTATATGGGGAATCAAAACTGGGGTATTACAATGTTGAAGGTGAAATAAGAATAGGTTTTTTTTTCTGTTTGTGACTATATATCTCACAAAGTGTCTCTCTTTCTACATGTCAAGAAAAATAACACATTTATTATATTTGTTCAACATAATATGGAACAAGATGGAACAATTGAAGAAGATGATACACTTGATGGTGATTTTGGTATACCTTTACTTGGGAAGGAAACAAAACATCTTTATGAAGGCTCCAAAACAATTCTTCTCTCTGCTATATTGTTGTTAGTGAACTTAAAGGTTATGAATGGTTTTTCAAAAACTTGTGCCACACAACTTCTAATGTATCTAATATATTTTCTCACATTTAGTACATGGTGATAAAGGTTTTGTTTTTTCCTCTATTTTTATTGTTAGCTTATCATCTATAAAATTTTGATGTAGTATGTACGATTAATATTCTTTACATTAACAATTATTGATTGTTTATGTTGTATATTGTTAAGTGATTTTATGTTACCACCGCCAAATATTTTATTTCGCACATACTGATATTTACATGCCATTATGAAAGATATTGGAATGGAGTATCAAGCTCTTCGTGCATGTCTTGACAATAATATTTTATATTATGGAGAACATGCACCAAAATAAGAATGCCTGGAATTTCATATTATCAGATATCGTATTGATCAACTAACAAAAAAGGTTCCTCGCAAGGTTCTTTGTTATATTCCCATAATTCCACATTTATGACGATTCCTCAGGTGAAAAAGCATAGCACAATTTATGGATTACCATGCAGAGAACATAATTAAAGATTGTGTTCTTCAAATGCATGCATATGGATCTTCATTTAATAAGATATACGAAATATGGCCACACTTTAAAGTCAAACCTTGTAGTCTTAGGATTTCATTGGTAGTTGATGGTGTGAATCCATTTGGAGAGCTCAAGTCTACTTACTCGGTGTGGCCTATTTTTGTTATCAACAATAACATTCCTCCATGAATGTCAATAAATAGGGACCACATAATGTTGACAATGATTGTTCTAGGTATTTGTTTAGAATAATTTCTTTTTAACATAGTAAAATCTCATTTTCTTGTTTGTTTCATAATTATGTCTTATATTTTTTTGTTTACTCATATATGTTCAATTATGTCTTATAATTATGTTCGATATTTTTTTATTTAATCATAAATGTAGTAATTATATATTTGAAGTTCAATCAATTAGGTAAGTACCAAGTCAAACATATGAATGTATACATCGATCCTCTTATCGATGAGTTACTAGAGTTATGGAAGGGAATCACTATGTATGATATCTCTAGAACAATAGGTGTGCAAAGGGAATTTCAACTCCATGCAATGTTGTATGGGAAATTCACAATACCCCAGGGTTAACACATTTTTTTTGTATGTTGTAACATTACACTACACTATAATAGTGTTTAATTTTATGAAGTTCATATCATGTATTTTTTTAAATATATAATCCGTTCATTAATCATACTTTGAATAATTGATATAAAATTTAATCCATCTCTTGCATGTATTCAAACAAAGGGTAAATTTTCATGTCTAGTTTGTGGTGCTAAGATGAAATCTTGTTGTTCAAGAAGTTTAGGAAAGGAGGTTTTTGATTAGTATAGGCACTTCCTCTGTAAGAACCATAGGTATCAAAGTACCAAAAAACATATTTTGAATGGGAAATAAGAGGTTGGATTAAAACCACAGAGAGTGAAACCTCATCTATGGAAGTCAAAATATCATAGAAATCATCAAGGTAAGGATCAAAACGTCTATGTATCATACATGAAATTTTTGGAATATTTATATTTTTTTTTGCATTTTTTTCACTGTACTAATTGACAATTTTTGTTGTAATATCTTTAATTATTCTTCACCTTGAACTTCGCCATGAAGGAGTTAATAATGGGGTGCTTCCATGAGGAATGAAAATTTATCATATACAATTCAATAGGCTCCCCTATTATGAGCACCTAGAAATTGCCTATTTGTTTGATACAGTGCACATCGGGAAGAATGTAACAGAAACATTATGGCGAATATTAGATGGAAAGAGTGACAAAGATGATTTGTAATGACATTAAGGAGGGAAATCATGAAATGAAAAGTGTGATTCATTCAAATAGTAATGGATACCAAAATATAAGTTGCCTTCCATGGTTATTTATAGAGTATAAAATCAAGGATGTAAAAGAGGTCATTCAAAAAATGAAATTTCCCATTGGATTTTCTTCAAACATAAAGAATATCCTAACAAAGAAAGGTGAACTGGGTGGGCTAAAAACCTTGAATTGGCATACCTTATTTAAGGTAGTTGTTTTGGTGTATATATTTGTATATCGGTGAAACATGTTGTTAGTTTTTTCTTACTACTAATTTGGGAACAAATAACGTTTTATTTTTTTTGTTAGAGTATGTTCTGCCTCTATCTCTCCTAGACAACTTTTACAACAATGTCAAACAAGTTATATATGATCTTGGGAAATATTTGAGCTACAGGGTGATTTATATGCAAAGTGTAATTTGTTCAATTCATTGTACAACTTATATTTTTCTTCATGTGTTTTTCCTGTAATGTAGTACTATATGCGTTTTTGTTGAAAATTGTGATTTACTTTCATCATTTGTAGATGGTTTTCATCTAAATAAATTGATAAAGAAGATATAAAGTATTGGAGGAGACAAATTCTTCATCTAATGTGTGAAATGAAAAAGTATCTACCTCTGACATTTCTCAATGCACAATAAAACTACCTCATACACCAAGTTGGGGAGATTGAAAAGTGTGGACCTATACACACAAGGTCAATGTGGATGGTTGAGAGGCACTTGAAATCATTGAAGGCTTTGGTTAGAAAAAGAGCATTTCCTGAGCCTAGTTCTATGGTAGCGGGATATATCGTATATCAAACCATGGTTTATATTACTCAATATCTTCCTAAAATAGCTGCAATTATTAATGTGGATCACATTTGGGATGTCAAATCCATCAACAAATTTGAAGGGGGGCACCTATTGGGGAAAGGTAGAATGAGGAAAGTGAAAAGTAATTAGATAATGATGGCTATTTATAATCCATTTTACTTTTTGTTTTCATGTATATCGTACTTATTTAACTTTTAGTATTCCTGCATAATCCATTATAATGAAGGTATACCATGGTAATGTTGGATTACTGAGGGGGTGGTTGAATCCGTAATAGAGAAATGTAATCCTTTTTAACCATATAATCCAAGTGCTATATCAATGTATCATTATCATCCAATAACTGCAGAGTAAATAAGAAATGAACAAATGAACAATCATACACATACACAATAAACCAATGTTTCACGTGGAAACCCAAAGTGGGAGAAAACCACAGAATGATTTTTCTTATATGTGTTCAAGAATTACATTCATTGGAAGCACCAACTTCCTTTCTTTTCCAGCTGCAACTGGAAGGAGGCTCCAACCCCACTGTTTTCAAGGATACAATCTAAGGGAATCTCCAACTCCCCTATTCTATGGCTACAACCCCCTATGTTCTTCAGCTACAACTAGAAGGTGGCTACAACCACCTATCCTTGCGCCATCCAACCGCCCTGAAGTAGAAGTAGAATGATCGAACCATTGTCACACTATAACTATGAGATATACCGTTGTAAACCTATACCAATAAACCTGAACCATGCATCAACCATGCATAAAAATGTACCTCAACCTATAATCAACCTGTACCATAAACAAGTGCATCAACCATGCACCAACCTGTACCATAAACAAGTGCATCAACCATGCACCAACCTGTACCAAACAACCTGTAATCAACCTATACCATAAACAAGTGCATCCAGCCATGTACCAAGTATGTACCAATCATGCATCAACTACTCATCAACTATGAATCATCAATATGTACCAACATCATGAACTATAAACCTCATGTATGTGCCAACTCATCAACTACTTGTCTCAACCATGTACCCAACATGTACCTTAACCAAAATCCCTCATCAATTTCATAATACAAATATGGTTTGTAACTCTATAATAGAAATGGTGTATATGATCACATACATTTTTGAATTATGGCTTATTCTAGAGAGATACCTTGTAGAGCATGCCCCGCATGGAATATTTGTTGAATTGGTATTAGAAAGCATCATCAAAAGAATGTATCCTCCCTTGAATTCTAGCCTTCTTTTCATCACCTTCCCTCTGAAATTCGGCTTAGATATCCTTTGGTTACCTTAGTCACCTATATATATTCAATATTCTCAAGTGTGATGTAAAATGAGAGAGCCTTGCCTCTTATTTCTACTCTCCAAGTATCTTCCTTAGAGGCATCTTCTAGGTCACTTTGCCCACTTTCCTTATTTTATGGTTAACCCACTTCTAATTTCTCCATTAAATTTATTATTTAAATAATTTATTTTGTATTCACTTTGAATTATAGTACACTTGTCACTTCACTTTATTATTTACCTTCTAAAATAACTTAAACCACTTTTACTACTTTGACCTTTTGGGGCTTCTAGATGACATATGAGGGTGCTCCAACTTCATAAGGCCATAAATCTCAAACTGTGAGGATTTATGTGGCATTTCACATACCACCAGAAATGGCATGACATGTAATATCCATATATAATAGTTTTACCTACAAATATATGAAAACTGATACCATTATCCATCAAAAAAACTTTGGTCCATTACCCAAAACTTGGCTTCTCCAACTTCTCATGGCCATAACTCTATAACCGTGAGGATTTATGTGACATTCCACATACCATCGTAAATGTAATGAGATTTACTATCCATATAGAATAGTATTACCTTAAAATATATTAAAAATCATACAATTATACATGAAACAACCTTAGGTCCATTACCTAAACCTTTGTGCTACCAGAATTCTCTACCATACTTTCTTAAGGGTTGACATCAATGAAAAGCAACCTTAATCAACAGGTAACTGATTATATGTGAATTTTTTTATTTTAATACATTTATACATTGAAAACAATCTTGATTGGATGAAGGTATCAATTGAACAATCTATGCAATTCAATAACGGTAGGTTATCATGGTATGGTGTGGTTACATTGGTCAAAGAAGTTGAATGTAAAGGAGATATCAATCTTACACAGAGGGAAATTGATTTAGCATATTATTTAAAAGATAAACATGCAAGCATATATTCACCCATACTATTTAGTTTCATTAAATATTATATTGATGTATATGGAATTTTTGATTTATTTATATGCATAATTTCAAATTATAAATATCTTTATCACTTAAAAATACATTTATTTATGTCTCTGGAATATTTCAATTGAAATACCACACTGATATGTGGTGCAATGGTCTCAAATTTCACATCAAAAAGTTGAATGAAAAGATGAAAACTTTTGCTAGTTGGATAAGTGCAGTATTCCAAGTTACTAATGTTTCTTCTAGAAGTGACAGACATCCAAAAGTCTATAAAAATAAATTCTATGGGTATTTGGATGATATACTTGAGTGTGAATTTAAATCCTTCAAATTAGTTTTGTTCGACGTCAAATGGTACAAGCTATGAATGAATGAACGAGATCTTGATAGAATTGTTAATCAACATGATAAAAAAAATTACCATGGTTAATTCAAGGAATGTTGAGCCACAATCAGAGCCCTATGTTCTTCCAAACCAATACAAACATTTTTCTTACTCATAGGTTCTAAGTAGAGGGGGTTGATCATATGTTGTTATATATTATCCAAGAGGAAGGATGGTAAAGTATAATGTAGTGGAAGAAGATGTTACTGAAGAAGAATATGATGTAGAAGAGTAGTTAGTTCATGTGTCAGACGAAGATGTCAAATAAGTTATAAGAGGTGTTTGAGACAATATTTTGGATGAAGATGATATCTACGATGTGTTATATGAATAACTTGAAGAAGTAGAATGAAATGTAGGAGAAAATGTTCTTGATGATGATATAGATGATGATATGATTGGAAATGATGACATTGATGATGATGCTAATATGGTCAATCCTTTCAACATCAATTCTAAACTGGATGGTATAGATGTTGAGTTGGATAAATAATAATATTAATGATATCGAAATGTTTAAATGTACAAGGTATGTATTTATATTTTTTCAGTTGATTTGTTCTCTTTCATTTACCTTAAATTTTTGTTTTCTTATTTTTTATGCTTGATTATTACTATGTTACTTTCAAATATTTTATAGTATTAGATAAATTGTGTATTGGGGAATTGAGAGTGATATAAGGCGGGGGGGATGGGGAATATGACCTTCCACCTTCATGTGGTTGGACTTGTTTAGTAGATAATATATTATTATTGAAACCAAGAGAATCTCATTCATGTTTATACCATCATCTCCAATTTTAAATTTTGGTTTTATAACAGTTTTCAAGGTTGTCCATTTACCAATTAGTGGAAATTATTCTTTAATTTGACCCTACAAAAAGTGACGTATGAATGGGGCCAACATTGAAATTTTTTCATTTTCTACTTATATGCATTGAAATTTGACATTTTTATAGTAGATGCATGTGTTTGAAAGTATGGTATGGTTTTGAGATTCAAATATGTCTTAAACAAACAATTCAACAATCAAACGACAAAATTACAACATAAATGTGAAGGAGATGAAATTATACATCATAGATATCCTCTTATTATGATGAGGTTTCAATGAGCATGTTCTGCGTTCCTATAACATCTTCATCATAAATTTCCAGAAATAGGAACTAGTGAAAGGGGACATCATCTTCATTCCTATAAGTATATATGATGGTTCATATATACAAACCAAGGTGTACTTCATCACCATCATCCATTGTATTCCATTTTCATCATCATTATCATCATCATCATCATCATTTTCATCATCATCATCATCATCATCATTGTCAATGTCATCATAAACATCATTGTCAATGTCATCATCATCATCATTTTCATCATCATTGTCATTGTCATCGTCATTTTCATCATCATCATCATTGTCATTGTCATTTTCATCATCGTCAGCATTATCGTTATCATCATCATCATTATTGGTGTTTTCTTCATCGTCACTATCGTCATCTTCATCATCACCATTGTAATCATTATCATCATCACTGTCATTATCATTATAATTTTCATTGCCATTATCATTGTCATCATCATCATTTTCATAGTCATCATCATTTTCATCGTCATTGTCATCCTCATCATCGTCATCATTGCCGTAGGTTTCATTGTCATCATCATCATCAATGATGAAATCCATAATCCTTGTAACCACTTAAATCATATTACTATAACCTGTAAACCCTATGACCCTGACAACCTTAATCACTAGCTCTTGTACCCTCAACAAATATAAACATTATTAACTAATAACTATATACCATAACAAATGGAGACGTAAACACATAAACACATAAAAATTATAACCGCTAACCCATTTAATTGCTAATGTCATAAACATGACCTTATAAATCCCTATCCTTAACCCTTATAACACTAATTTATAAAATTATTAACCCTAACCACTATAACCCCTCGCACCCTCTATACCCTAACCCCTATGAACAATAATGCCTAAAAAATATGACCACTTATAACTCTTTATTATTAACCTTTAACCCTTTTAACACATATAATTGAAAACCAATATAACCCAAAAAAACCTTAGTCGAGGGTTAAATGGTGGAAGGGTAAGGAAACAAAGACCTTGATCCTACATTATGCATGAAAAGAGATAGAGGCCTCAACCTGATGCCAATATTCACAGAAACAATTCACAATGAATCATCGTTATCATTGTATTGAGACATGGTTTCAGTGAACATGTTCATCTTTCCTATAGAATATTCATCCAACCTTTCCATAACCAACGACCAGTGAAAGGGGCCAGCATATTTGTTCCTATAGATACATATGATGTTTCATATATAGAAACCAAGGTGTATTTCATCATCATCCATTTTATTCCATTTTCATCATCATCATCATCATCATCAATGTCATCGTCCTCATCATTTTCATCGTCCTTATCATCATCATCATCATTGTCATCATAATAATCATTGTCATTGTCATCATGATTTTCATGATCATTGTCATCATCATCATCATCATCATCATCATTATTTTCATTTTCATCATCATCACCATCGTCATCACCATCGTCATCTTCATCATTGACATCATCATCATTATCATCATTATTGTCATCCTCATCTTGTCATTTTCATGTCCATGATCATTTTCATTGTCATCATCATTGTCATTGTCATTTTCATCATCATAGCCATCACAATTTTCATCATCATTATCATAGTTTTCATTTTCATCATCATCATCGATGATGACATCCCTAATCCCTATAACAATGACCACATGAAGGTGCCATCATTGAATATTTTCAAACTATGATTCTCAAATTCATGGACATGGTATGATTTAGGAGCTCATGTACCATGCATGAGGTATAAAACCAAGACAAGATTATTCAATTTTATACCGTCATCTCCAATTTTAAATTTATTTCAAATAAAAATTTTCAATTTGGTAGTCCATCTACCAATTACTAGTGGAAATTATGCTTTAATTTGACTCCACACAGAGTGACCTGTGAATGGGGCCAACGTTGAATTTTTTTTATTTTGTGCTTCTATGCACTCATATTTGACATGGTTATAGTAGATTCATTCATTGATGGTATGTGAGGGGTTCGAGACCCAAAAACAACTCACACAAACTTCCCCAATTATCCTACAACAATTCATATAAGATTAATAAATATTTTCTCAAACCATCGTTAAGGAACATTCGCTTAACATAGTCATATATTTAAGATAGTTAATTGGATTATAATGTGTCTGACCCTTATTTCTCATGCCACCTTTCTTATGGGAAGAAAGAATCATCATGCCAACTTCCTTTCATGGGATAAAAGCATCATCATGCCACCTTCCTTTCCCATGAATATTATGAAGATACATAGAGTACAAAACATCAACTGGAACTGCTTGTTTCTCCAAAAATTGGAAGAGAATATATTAGAATCATTCTATTCCTAACACAAATGTATATTATTAGAGGTTATCTAAGACATCTTTTTTATTCCAAGACACATCCCAAAGATGGAAAGATCAAGAGAACATATTTTTTCCTATTTGTAACAACACATAGATGATATTAGACATAGTTATTTCCCATGTAGATGGGATCGAAACATACAATAAAGGTGACTTGGTCCTTTTAATATACATGAATACACAATGGAGATTTTCTAATAAAATTCACAATATGACAATTAGTTTTCTCCCAAATCCTTGTAAAGTTTGAAGATAGGATGGGAAAGGTTAAAACAAATCATGATCCTAGTTCAATGATAATGAAATACCATAATTTATAAAATTTCATAAATTAAAAACAAATATTTATTTTATTGATTTTCCTTGATGCGAGAGAAGAATTGGGAGCAAGTTGTCTCTATGCAATATGAAGCACAAGACCATGCCAACCAATTTTTTTCAAGTGCATGAGTCTTCACTATCAAGGACATGTGATCTAGATTAATGAGCAGAATGAAATGAAACACATATTTATAACACTAACACAGATATACAGAGAAAAATAATAGAGATACGGTGGAACTTAACTTCTATTAAATAAATAAATATGTTGAAGCTATAAAATGCATAATGAAAACAATCTTTCTCAAATGGTGTTAGCTAATCTCTTAGAATAGATGTGTTGGTGAACTCTTATGAGAACATTAAAATGATTCCTACAAGTATTTTTAGCATCAATAAGTAAATAAAAAACACTATACATCCAAAAACCTAACCCTAGGAGATGAAGCGCCAAAAGTCATGTGGGCTTGGATGGGGTAAGTTGGTACATCAACTTCTTGGGGTCATAACTTTTGCATACGATCTTTGTTTTAGGAACACGATAGCCCATTGTAAATCTATATCCGAGGAATACACATTATTCCATCACACTCTAACTCTATCTATAGTGTGACTATGGCGGGCCGAAAAAACATTGTTTAGGGCCTCAAAAAGGCCCCAAACATTTAGGACCTGAAAAGCTAGAAAAAAACTTCCAAGATAAAAATTATAACTACCAAGATGAAAGTTGTATGTGAGCCAATTGGAAGAGGTGAGTGGCCATTGATATCCATATGGATCAATCCTCCCTCCTTAGAATTAAATTTCCTCCATTGCATTGAGTTCCCCCATAAAATGAGCAAATTTTTGTTGAATTTGGCCCTCCGTAAGTCACCTGCCTTGGTGCAGGAGTTGCCCCTCTTTGACAATCCGATAAAGATGAAGATTTTTTTGGCATGTTCCCTTGACCTGTGTTTCCATGATATGATTAGTGGATGTGTTTTCCATGCATTTTTTTTATATACTTCACACACTTCTAGGATTTATTTTTCCTAAGGTTTTCCGTATGTTTATTATTATCCAGTATCCTATAGTTTCGAGAGTATATTAATTTTCCTACATTCTAAGAGAATATTATTTTTATTTCACACTTAAGTTGGATCAGTTGAGTGGAATCTCAATGCCACATTGGTTCCATCACCATGAAAATTTGGTATCATCACTGTTAATGCACATTGTCCTTGGGATGATCACTAGACTAGCATATTACCATCACTTCCCCTTGTTTCAATCAGTTAATTGAAGACTGGGAGTCTGTTTAACTCAGACAAGGTGGTATTTATCTCCTGTAACTATTGGTGTGTGTCCATATCACTCTAGAGAACCACTATGGAGCATTTTCTTCTCTTATAGTGTGCATTAGTTGAGTTATACAAAGTATATCATGTGTAATTTATCATTCATTCATTAAGCTAACATATTTTTTTGTTATCTCTCTCTCGTTTCCGTATTTTCTCATTTATTTTGGAAATTGTGTATGTCATTTTCTATATAGATATTATCTTTGTAGGTTCATTCACATTTACATGGTATCATAGATGACTAATTTCTAGGAAAATACACACCAGACTATTTTTGCAGGTACCGAAGATTGAAGACAATGGGAAAAGTGGAATTTCTAAAAGAATTTAGTCTTAGACCATAAAATTTATTTGCATGGAAGGATAGGATGGTAATGCATCTTTGAAGTAGAGGATTATATAGGTTAATGATGGACACATATAATGAACCAACATTCACCATATAAAAATTCAAGTATCTAAATCAGATGGCTGAAGCGTATGGAACTTTTTGCAGTCTCATTTCTCCTGAGCTCCTCTTTCACACATCCTCCTATAAAACCCCAATAAAATATGGACCACCATCAAAGGACTTTTTTTTCAAACAGGATGAGATGAGGAGACATATACTAGAGGTGGAATTTCTCACTTTGGATCCAAAATCCTTTGACAGTATCCAAGATTGTTTACCAAATATAAGGACTTGTTGTCACAACTCAAGGCTTCTGGGGTTGATAAATATAAAGAGGATAAACAAATTGTTCTTACCATTCTTTTAAAACTTGGTCTGAAATAATCAATGTTTTCATCCACATTTCATTCAGTTAATCTCACCTCTAGAGATACCTAGAAACTTCCTTCTCTTGAGGCCTTTATCAAGTCTTTGACGCAAGAGCATACGAAGCTCATCAATATATGAAAAGTCAAAGGATAAAACGTGCAAGATTGTAGAAGTCACTAAAATCATAAATATAAACACAAAGACAAAGGGAAGGGACATGAAAATCCAACAAAGGAAGGGTACTCAAAACCCTTCAACGATTCCTCCCTAGCCAAAGATGGAAAGGGAACAAAAGGGGAGAAATGAACTTACAACCAACGATGGTTCCATCCATAATTTTCATGCATTCAAAAATAGATAGATCAAATGGCACAAATACTTCAGAAAAAAGAACCTTGGAGATCGCATACCCAAGGGTTCCAAGAATAGGAAGTCAAAAGATCAAAACCCCAATAACAGTAATTATAGTCATGCTTTGATTTCCGTTAACTTCTCTCTCGATGCTTGGATTGTATATTCAGGTGCATCACACCACATGGTGTCCAAAAAAGAATTCTACTCTTCATTGGAATCATGAAAATTTCCTCCTGTTCTTATGGGGGATGAATCTCCACTGGAGGTCAGTGACAAAGGAATAGTATAACTTATAAACAGGAGCTTCCAGAATGTGCTACACATTCCCAAACTCTCTGTCAGTATTCTCTCTATTTATTATATGAAAAATTAAGGCACTAGAAAGAAAGTAATATTCACAACTGATGTAGTGGACATCTATGACATGAAAACCAATTCCAAAGTTTCTACTCATGAGGTAAATCACCAAGCCAAACTCTAAATATCTTCTAAATTTATTGAACCAAATTCCTCATTACCGCTTATGCATGATGATGAAAGTAGTAGGATATGGTAGAAAAGGTTCAAGAATTTAAATTTCATATATATGAAACATCTTAGAAAGCATGTAATGGTTGAAGGTCTACCTGACATCCACTTCTCCAAAGGAATTTGTGAGGGATGTGTTCTTGGAAAACACCCTCAAGGGAAATTCGACAAAGGAAATACTTAGAAGGCATCCTCTCCTTTGGATCTGATTCACATCGATCTCATGGACCCTTTTCTTCATCCATCAATCAATAAATCAAGGTACGTGCTCATTTCTATTGATGATTTATCACGCCCTACTTGGAATTTATTTCTAAGGAAAAATATTAGGTCTTTCAACACCTCAAATATTTCAAAGGGCTTGTTGAGACATAGTCAGGGAAGAATATCAAAGTCCTCCAAACATATAATGGGGGGGAGTATGTCAACCATGAGATACATAATATTTTTCTTGAGGCTAAGATTCAGTTGCAACACACGGTTCCTTATACTTGACAACAAAACATAGTTATTGAGTGGAAAAATAGATCCTTGAAAGAGATGACATCTTGCATGTTGCATAAAAAGTAACTTCCACAGAGATTATGGGATAAAGCACTTAATTATGAAACCTACATCCAAAATATAGCTCCCCATATATATTTTGAGGATAAGACCCCCTTCGTGGCTTGGAGCGACCTCAAACCAGAAGTGACCCACTTCCGTATATTCGGTTCTCATGCATGGGGCATGATTCCATCCGAGAAAAGGAAGGGACTTGATCCACATAGTATAGAGTGTATTTTTGTTGGATACCCCAATGATGTGAATGAATACAGACACATTTATCGCTCCACAGAATGGCTCATCATTGAGCGTAGTGTCCAATTCAAAGAAAGCGTCACACACTCAGCTTTATACTTATTGGGATATGCCACACATT
>JASDQU010438213.1:39359-57599 GCA_032191745.1 Picea mariana
AACAAATTGATTAGGTTCTAAATATAAAGAAGCAATTCATACCTTTTGTGTATGTGGCACATTATGGAGATCAAAGAATTGCTCCATTTGAAGTATCCATGTGATTCGGTCCTTTCCATCAAACTTCCTCATATCAATCTTAGGAACGTGGTTGGTATTCAAACCAAAGTTGGAGTTTCTCCATTCTTGATTCACCTTCCTTGTGTCCTCATCATGAATTTCATGGGATGAATTTTCACTTTTGGGTGTCTTCTCTGTTACGAAATTTTTCAACACTTCCATGATCTTGGCTTCCATTGAATCCATCTTAGTATCCAACTTAGCTTCCATTGAATGCATCTTAGTATCCAACTTGGATTCCATTGAATCCATCTTAGTATCCAACTTAGCTTCCATTGAATCCATCTTAGTATCCAACTTGGATTCCATTCAATCCATCTTAGCTTGTAGTTCATTTATGTCCCTATAGATTTCTTCACCTTCATCAAGAGTCCAAGTAGGATTTTCTGGAGGCTTATTTGGTGTAGAAGTTCCCTTTTTGGGTGGTATGTTGGCCAAGTATCACTTTTGAACCTTGATTTTGAGGTGCTTCTACTAGACAATATTTCTTCTGGTGTATCTCCCAATTTTTGGACCTTCTGGGTATGAAACTTTATCTTATGTATTTCTCTTATATGTCTTCTCTTCAATGCCACAGGTCTGATCAAAATTGGATGTGCCAAGTGGAATTTACGATAACTTCCCCACAACTTGTTGATTTTTGGCCTTTCCAGGAGATTTTACTTGTATAGTGTACCCCGCACAAAATAATTGATATACAATTATGAAACTCACACCCAAAATACTACAGAATGTCCACGATCCAATGCCACCAGTCCCACCCAATTTGGATACTCTGGGAAGAAGTTATGATTGTTTTACCTGGAACACCTTTTTGATACTAGCCAATAGGACTAGTCAGATACCCTTGATCCGTCTTCTAAAAACCCTTTAAGTGGTTCCTTTTGAAACGTTGTAGAAAAAAAGTTATAGCAAAAATGCCACGGTGTCTCAGATGTAGCAGCAAAACCCGAAGACCTTGAGCTCTGATACCATATGTTGAGAACCAAGCATCAATATAGCATGGAAAAACCTCAGGAAAAGTACTCAACGCCTTGAAACAGAGATAATTTCAGATAATAAGCCTCTTCGAGGGGGCAACCTCCTACCCCACTTAAATGTTCAAGTACAATATGATTCAAAATGAAAATGTCTCCTTGGTATATATAGGAGACTAGGAGGTATAATTACAAATAATGGCCTAAAGCCAACATAATTAAAATAACATTACTAATCTAAATTACAACTAATGGCCTAAAGCCGGCATAAATAAAATAGCATTACTAATCTAATATGCCCCAATTAAGGGGTAATGAGCCAATATTAGGGCTTAACATTTCAAACCCTAGATTTGAGCTTGGTCTGTGCACACCTTACACGACTTTTGTGTCAAATCTTTCCCTTCATAGGAAATGAGAACAAAAGCTATCATGTCTGAGAATTCCAGAGACAAATCTCTGAATCCTTTGTCAATGCACACCTTGCAGACTATCCAACTGCACTCCTTGCAGGAATACTTACTCAGACAGAGAAACAATTGAAACTCATTTCCATTTACCCTTTTCTCTCATATTTCAAACATTTAATCAAGAAAATCACTCATACATAGCATAAAATCAATTGCATGACAGGAAGAGTAAAACCATGAACATACCATTCAACATACGCATACAAGAAACAAACACAATGCCATGAATCTAAATTAAAGACTTCCTCTATTAACACAAACCTCTATACATGGGTGTTTTCTCAAACACAGTTTCTCTGTTTCAACTCTGTATGCTCTCTTCTCTTTCTTGGAAATATTATTCACTACTCCACTCTCNCCTAAAACTGTCAACTCTGAGAATTCAAAGCTACCTACTAACATAAATGCTTTCTACCTACTATGGACGAGAGTGGATCGCTCAAGGTCCTTTACAATATATAAGTACGCCGCTCCTTAACTATCATATTTAAGTTTGGCACATCCAATCTTCAGAAATTTTAAACAATTTATCATGTGCTCAAAATGTGTTGGCGCTTGCCCCACGCTCACTTGACATTGATGATGCTCCTGCATCATACTCCCTCACTTGAAAATTTTCATGGGCTCCTATCCATGAGTTCTCGCACGGTCTATCCATGCTTCTAAATCTCTGCTTCATTCTCCCAGCTGCCATCTTCAACTGGATGTCCCTTCCACTTGACCAAGTATTCAAAGTATTTTTTTCTTCTGGTCTTCTTGCTAATTCTTTTGTCTAGTATGCTTTCCATCTGCAGCTTCTCTACAACAGGCATCTGCTTTTGCCACTGAACCTATGACTGTTCATCATTTGTTCCTACTTCATCAGCTTTGTATGGGTACAAATCTGAGACATTGAATATCAGAGAAATTCTGATCCCATCGGATAATTCAATATCATAAGCATTTGCCCCAAATTTCTTCGAGATCTTACATGGTCCGATCTTCTTCATTTTTAGTTTATTATATGTTCCTTTCAGGAACTTTTCCTTTCTCAGATGTGCCAGAATCAAATCACCCACTTCAAATTGAAGTTGTCTCCTGTGTTGATCTTCTCTTCGTTAATATTTTTGGCTTGAATTCTGTAAACACTCCTTCACCTGGCTGTGAAGTTCCTTCATCGCCTCTACAAAATCTTCTGCACTGGCACTCCTAGTCACATTTTGTTCTGAATCTCTTAATTCAGAAATTCCCCTTGGCTGTATGCCATAGACAATCTTAAATGGACTCTGCCATGTACTTCTGTTGATTGAATCATTATAAGCAAACTCTGCCTGTGGTAATATGTTGTCCCACTGGCTGTGGTGTTCTATCACTAGGCTACTCAACAAGTCTCTTAAACTCTTGTTTATGACTTATGTCTGTCCATCCGTCTAAGGATGATAAGCTGAACTGAATGATAAATTTGTTCCCAGCTTCTTCCATAAGTATCTCCAGAAGTATCCCATGAACTTAGTGTCTCGATCTAAAACTATGCTCCTTGGTAAGCCGTGAAGTAAAATGACTTCTTTGAAAAACAAATTCACAATATGAGTTGCGTCACTAGTTTTCTGACATGGAATAAAGTGTGCCATTTTGGAAAATCTATCCACTAAGACAAATATTGAGACAAACCCTCTTTGTGTTTTTGGCAACCCCAATATGAAATCCATGATGACTGCATCCCATGGCCTCTCAGGTATGGGCAATGGTTGATAAAATCCTGCATTCTATCTCTTTCCTTTTGAATGCTGACAAATTCTGCATTTATCTACAAATCTTTTGATGTCGGCTCGCATTCCTGGCCAAAAATATGACTCATTCAGCTTTGTGAATGTTTTTTCATGACCAAAGTGTCCTACTAATCCTCCACTATGTTTCTCCTTCAGCAGGTTCTCCCTCATGGAGCATTTTGGAATACAAAGCTGATTACCTTTAAACAGTAATCCTTCCTGGATCATGTATTCTATCCATTGGATTCTATCTCTGAGAATTGAATTCTTGGCTGCTTCATATGCCTCCTTAAAATATGGATCATCTATGTACATGTCCCTGAGGTCATCAAAACCCAATGTTTTAACTCTGAACTCCTGCAACAACAAACATTTCCTGCTCAAAGCATCAACAACTTTGTTAGCAGTTCCAGAAATACGTTTAATCACAAAAGTGAAATTTTGCATATATTCAACCCATTTAACATGTCTCTGATTCAACTTTTCCTATTGAGTCACAAACTGTAGTGCATGATTGTCACTGTATAAGACAAACTCTTTGGGAATCAAGTAATGCCTCCATTTCTTCAATGCTTGGATGATAGCATAGAACTCCTTGTCATATGTGGAGTACTTCACCTTTGCTTCATTCAGTTTCTCGCTGAAGTATGCTATCAGCCTGTCCTCTTGACTCAAGACTACCCCTATTATAAATCCACTTGCATTGAATTTCACTTGAAATGTCTTTTGAAAATCCAGCAACACCAGAATTGGTTGTTCCGTAATCTTCCTCTTCAACAGATTAAAACTCTTCTCAGCCTCTTATGTCCAGTGAAAAGATTTGTGTCTTTTCTTCACTTTGTCCATCATCGGTCCACTAATTCCACTAAAATTCATGATAAAATTTTGGTAGAAACTAGCCAATCCATGACAACTACTCACCTCAAATATGTTCTTCGGTGATGGCCAATTCTTGATTAGATCCACGTTATCTAGGTCCATCCTTAATTTGTCTGCAGAAATAACAAAGCCCAAATAGATGACTTCTATATTCATGAATGAGGATTTCTTCATGTTTATAAACATCTTCTCTTACTGTAATCTCTTCATTACTGTAGCTAAGTGTTTTATATGCTCTGCCTTTGTTTTACTGAAAATCAATATGTCATCCAGATACAAAATGACAAATTTCCCGATGAATTCTTTCAGGACTTCGTTCATCAACCTCATGAAGGTGCTTGGTGCGTTTGTTAAACCAAATGGCATAACAAGTCATTTATACAACCCTTCATTAGTCTTAAAGGTTGTTTTCCATTCATCACCTTCCCTCATACGAATCTGGTGATAACCACTTTTCAAATCAATCTTCGAAAAAAAAATTGCTCCACTTAAGCAATCCACCAAATCATCCATCCTTGGCAATGGAAATCTATACCTGATGGTTATCTTGTTAATGGCTCTTGAATTAGTACACATCCTCCAGCCTCTATCTTTCATTGGACTGAGTACTGTTGGAACAACACATCAGCTCAAGGTTTCTCTAACCAACCCTTTGTCCAACAAATCTTGGACTTGTCTTTTGACCTATTCATTCTCTTGCGGCGTTAGTCTGTACGCGGCTTTGTTTGGCAAAATATCTCTAGGTATGAGATCAATATGATGACTCACACTTCTGATTGGTGGTAACGAATGAGGTAGTTCATCCACTACTATGTCAGTGAACTCTTCCAGTAGTTCCTGAACCTCTTTTGGTAAATCGTCCACTCTTGTGCTGGTCAAAACAATTCTCGATTTCCTGACTACAATGAGTTGTGGTTCCTCCTTCTTCTTGACCTAGTTAAAGAGTTATTTCCCACTCATGAGAAGTACAGTGTTACTTACTTCAGGTTTCACTTCCTTATCTTTGATTGGAAGCAACATATGAGTTCTCCCATTCTTTTCTAGGGTGTATGTGTTCATCCTCCCATCATGAATCACATTTCTATCATATTGCCACGGTCTACCCAGCAATAAATGAAAAACATCCATAGGAATAACATCGTAGAGTATCTTATCATTATATCCTCCTATMTTAAATTCAACTAAACATTGTTTAGTGACATTTACCTGATGTCCCCTTTGTAGCCATGAAACTCTATATGGACTTGGATGTTCAATCGTCTCCAGCTCCAACTTTTCTACCATCTCTGTTGAAACGAGATTGTCTGTGCTACCACTATCCACAATGACCTTGCATACCCTATCCTTGGTTTTGCAAGCAGTCCGAAAAAGTCTATTTCTTTGGGCTGAATTCTCCACCTCCTTCTCTGGTTTCAAAATAACTTTTCACATCATCAACGATCTTTCGTCTCCAACATCCTCTGCCTCAACATTCCACCTTTGTGCTTCAGCGATGTGATTCTCTCCACTCTCTTTCTTCTTATCTAGACATTCATAAGATTTGTGTCCATTCTTTCCACACATGAAGCATTTTATCACTCCACCTCTTCCTCTTCCTCTACCTCTAGTATGAGGAAAAGTATTATTATCAGTATAATCTCCTCTCTGCTCAGTATGCTATCCTCTCTGTTCAGCATATTTCCCTCGCTGTGAGCTTCCACCTTTCTTAGTTTGAGTCTGAGGTTTCTTCTAGTCCTCCTTGGGCTTCTGATATTTACCCTGGGCAACTGATTTGCCTTTGGGCTGACTTCTGCCTTAGCCTCTTTGACCTTGCTTTCGTCTCAGTTTCTCTTCAACTTTTAGAGCCGTCTGATAAGCATCTTCCACCGTTCAGATGGTTACCATGCTTATCTCATCCTGAATATCATATCTCAGGCCATTGATGTACCTGGAAACCTTTTCATCATCTCTTTCCCGATGACCTTCCCTGATGTTCAACCTGTAGAATTCTTCAATGTATTCTTTCACTGTCATTATCTTTTATCTCGGGTTTTGCACTCTTCTGAACAAAGTAATTTGGTAATCTCTGGGGATGAATTTTTCCTTCATATTTGCAATCATCCTATCCCAACTCTTGATTTTTTTCTTGACTCTGCAGCGTCTGTCAGCTTGTAGTTCATCCCACCACAATGTTGCATGTCCCTTCAATCCCGTCACAACATGCTTGACCTTCTTTTCCTCTTCAACATCTTCATAGTCAAAGTATGTGTCCAGGGCTCTAATCTAGTCTAGAAGCTCCTCTGCATCCAAGTTTCCCTCGTAAACTGGGATGTCCATTTTCGCTCTTGCACCCATTCTTGTAACAGCTCTAATCAAGTGTTCATTTGCGGCATCTTCCATTGAAACTTATTCTTCTTCATGTTCAACTTCATTTTCACTTTTGGAATCACTAAGATCCCCAATACCAACTGTGCGTCTCTGTGTTGCCTCCATGGCTTCAAGTCTGGCGCGTAAATCACACATCTCTCTTGCCATGGCTGGGTCGAGCATCTGCCTACCTCTTCTTCTTGGTATTTCCCTTTCCTATGGTGGATCAGGTGTTTTCATGTCCCTTCTTCTAGGTGGCATGGTGAAATTTTCATTTTCCTTACTACAGAAAGAAAAGAATCCTTTCTGGGCTCTGATACCAAACCTGACACAGACGCACCCTCTGCCTCGGCAAAGGCCTTTGTGCTGACCTCCCAGTCTTACGGATTGTTCTAATTCCACCTTCAAGCTGAAGCAGCTCTTTGATCCCTCCTCGAAATCTCTAATAAAATCAACCCATGGGGATTTTCTTCTCCTTACATCCTTTAGGCCCGATCGCTTTTCCATTCACAACAAGAAAATAAAATTTTAGGCTTCGGGGTTTCACAATCCCCGATGTCATAAACCTTTTCCTTCCTGATTTCCCGATCTCCTATATCCCAAGATGATTCAACTTCCGCTAGTCCCTTGGGCTAGACTTTTGGGTCCATACAACCTCCCTTTTATATGACTGCAGTCCTATCTTCTTTCAGGATTTTGAGTCTTCGGATGTCAAAATGTATTGGACCTCTTGTCCTCAGGATCCCTGATCCTCCGAATCTTGATATGATTTAACTAAGAACCCCCTTTTGATGTAAACATGATCAATGGCCATGATCGTCTACTAAACCAATGGCTCTGGATCTCCCTCGGGACTTTGGGGTTTCAAATGTTGAAATGCATTTGTCCTCAATTCTTCCAATCTCTTGAATTTTGATCTCCCAATATGACTTCTTTTTCGGGACTTTCCTCGAAAGTCGAGATTGTTACCATGCATCCTCAAAGATGGATGGTCCTCGTTACCTCACAATTTCGGGAAAACAAATGCCTTTGGGTTCTTTCTGACAAGACTCCCAAAATTTGGATTCCCAACCTCCTGTTATGATGAGATGATATCAGCTAATCCCATAACAGAACTTTCCTCCTTATCAGGATTTTGGATTTTGCAGTTCTGAAATGTAAGTGTTTCCTGTCTTCAGTATTCGCGAAAATGCCAAACCCTGACTTCTTATATTTTTGACATGCATCCCAAATGGATGGACGCTTCAGATAAAACCTCAGACTTCGCCAAATTCAAAATCAAACTGCTCACTTATGTGAGTCCCGATGCCCGAATCTCTGAATTGGATGATTACACAACTATGATCCTTTCGCTCTTTTGGGACTCAAAAGGTCTCAAAATCTTGGTGTCTAGACTTCCAATATGTCGATGGCTCTCGATCCCTACCACATGTCCCAACAGATGGATGGTTCTGACTTGTTTCGGGGCTTTCACTGTGGATTTACCCAATCTCTTGTCCACAGGACTTTAGATATTCTGAACTCCGACACCTCGATATCCCGATACCATTTGGGACCTTCACTCAGCTCAAGAGGGTTTAAATCTTGTGCAAATCCTGTCAGGTTGGACGGCTGACAGGTATCTAAGTGAAGATCCAACAACTCACAATATCCTGAGCTTAAAACTCTGGTAGCAACCATAACCTCCTTGGTTCTGTATCAGAAAGAATGGCTGGTGCGATTTTTCGCTAATCCTCTACACAGGATTTTGTCCGTTCATATCTTCCCTTCGACGATTTAGTGGATTCAAATCCTTCATAGTTCTTCCATGACTTCTAGGCTTTCAAGAACCTCCTGCACACATTCCTTGCAGCAACCTTCAAACACTCCAATGTTGAACACCTTCGAATCTATGCACTCCCTGCAGCAACAGTCCTGCAATAGCTTCTCAGGCTTCAAACCCTGGATTTGAGCTTGGTCTGTGCACACCTTGCATGACTTCTTTGTCAAATATTTCCCTTCGGAGGAAATGAGAACAAAAGCTATCTTGTCTGAGAATTCTAGAGACAAATCTCTGAATCCTTTGTCAACGCACACCTTGTGGACTATCCAACTGCACTCTTTGCAGGAATACTTACTCAGACAGAGAAACAATTGAAACTCATTTCCATTTACCCTTTTCTCTCAGATTTCAAACATTTAATCAAGAAAATCACTCATACATAGCATAAAAGCAATTGCATGACAGGAAGAGTAAAACCATGAACATACCATTCAGCATATGCATACAAGAAACAAACACAACACCATAAATCTGAATTAAAGACTTATTCTATTAACTCAAACCTCTATACATGGGTGTTTTCTCAAACACAGTTTCTCTGTTTCAACTCTGTTTGCTCTCTTCTCTTTCTTGGAAATATTCTTCACTACTCTGCTCTCAATTGGCATTCTTTGTCTATGTTACAATACAAAATGAGGGTGTCTATATATGTTTTCCCTCCACTCCTAAAATGTCAACTCTAAGAATTCAAAGCTACCTACTAACATAAATTCTTTCTACCAACTATGGACGAGAGTGGATTGCTCAAGGTCCTTTACAATATATAAGTATGCCTCTCATTAACTACCATATTTAAGTTTGGCGCATCCAATCTTCAGAACTTTTAAACAATTTATCATGTGCTCAAAATGTGTTGGTGCTTGCCCCACGCTCACTTGATGTTGACGGTTCTCCTGCATCAAACAACCTTTGGTTTTGGTTTAATCATTTCCCATAACAACAAGGTACAGATGTGCTACTCCTCTTAGGATAGTTACGGGTTACTGCTGTTAATGAGAACAATAAAAGGTAGCTTCATGAGTGTGTGCATGATGGAGGGTACCAATAATGTAAAATTTGATTGATGGAGAATATGGCTGAGTGCATGAATCACTAAGAGAATGCTCTTCTGAATGGGAAAAATATGGGAAAATAGACTAATTTCCCTACATATATTTCCATGTTCCTTGATTGACACATGGTCCTCCAAGAATTCATTCTTCTCCATGTGTGGATCATTCCACTTCCCATAATAACTTAGGATAATATGAAATTTATCTTTGTCTTAGTCTTTTGGAATAATAATATAATATTCCCTTAGATTTAAGCCCTCTAGATTAGCCCCTTGCTTTCCCTACCTAGTGGATTTTAGTCTCCCATACTATTTTATCGTGGTCTCTCTACATGAAGAGATGTATTATATTAATAATATGAGTGTTTAAATATACAAAAATATGCTCATTGACCTTTAGCATCTAGGCTCTCTAGCCTAATCATCACATAAGTCTCCTAGATTATAATCACTTGGGTCACCAACCTATAAAAAATATTTACAATTCAACTAGGGCTTGGTCTTGGGGTATTACAATCCCCTCCCCTTATTTTTTCAATGTCCTCAAAACAATAGATATATACATTTATCATCAAAATTTTCAAAAACCTTCAAAAAGATGTGGTTATTATGCCCGCATAGCATTTTCATGCTCCCAAGTTCCATCCTCAGGAGCATACTAGGTCCATTGGACATTTACTTTCTCTATGGATCAATTCTAGATATTCTTGATATTCCAGTCTAGTATGCAAACCAGATGCACTTGAAAAGTGACTTCTTGCTCCACCTGAATCACATTCCAATCAATAACATGATTAACATCATGTATATACTTTTCGAGAAATGATACATGGAATACCTTATCAATAGACATTGATGCAAGTAATGGAAGAATATATGCTATAGGGCCAATCCTCTCTATTATTTCAAACAACCCACAATGATGAGATACCAACTTTGAACAATTTCTGAACTTCAGGGAACTTTTGTTCGCCTTCACTTTCAAGAATACATGATCACCCACTTTAAATTCTTTGTGGGTTTTGCCCTTATCAGCTTATGATTTCTTCTTGTCTTGAGAAACCTTTAAATTCTATTTTATTTTTTTCATCTTCTCTTCCATTTCCCTAAGCAAGTCTGGCCCAACCACTGCTCTATCTTCTAGGTTGTCCCAACTTACAGGTGTGTTTCACTTTCTACCATAAAGTGTCTCAAATGAGCTCATCTTTTGAGATGCTTTGTACCCATTGTTGTAAGCAAAATCTACGAAGTGTATATAGTCTTCCAATTTTGATGGTTTATCCATCAAATACATCCTCAACATATCCTCAATCACTTGATTCACCCTCTTTTTTTTCCCATAAGATTTTGGATGATAAGTCATGCTAAAATTCAAATTTGTTAAAAGTCCTTTAAATAATCCTTTCCACAAATTCGATGTGAATTTTGGATCTCTGTCAGACAAAATTGTATTGGGTATACCATGCAATCGAGCAATTTCCCTCATATAAATATAAACAACATTATTTTCTTTGTGAGTGAGTTTCACTGGAATGAAATGGGAAGCTTTGGTAAGCTTGTCCACTACTGCCATGATTGAATCATGTTTCTTTCTTGTTCTTGGTAGTTTGGTGATGAATTGCATTGTTACCACTTCCCATTTCCACTTAGGGATGGGTAATGGCTGCAACAACCCAACTGTGTGTTTATGGTCAACCTTGACCTTTTGACACTCCAAACATTTGGCAATGTACTCAACAATTGCTTTCTTCATGCCTGACCAATAATATTGGCTCTTGACAACTGCAACAATTTTATGATATCCTGGGTGTTCATCATAAGGTACGTTATGCATTTCCATGAATATCAAAATTTTTAATTCTTGGGAATTTGGTACATAATTTTTTCTTCTATACCTAAGAATTTTATCATTCCCGATCTTGTACTCTTCAATTCTATGTTGCAAAATACCTTGTTGTAATTTTTCCACTAATTCCATGTATTGCAAATCTGATTTTTTCAGCCTCTAAGGTTATGTCTTTCAAATGTGATTGGTACATGCTAATGTTTGTAGCATGAAAATCGTGCATTTCTATATTGAGTGCATCAACCTCCTTGTTCTCTTTCCCTTTGATATGATTTATATCAAAGTCGTATTCACTGAGAAACTCTAACCACTTGCTCTTCTTGGAATTTAGAGTTCATTTTCCAAATAAATATTTCAGACAATGATGGCCTTTCCTCAGCCCAAACATTTTTCTCATGATGTAGAGTCTCCACTTCTTCAATTCATGCACTATGGATACCAACTCCAAATAATGAGTGTCATAATGCCTTTGATTATCCTTCAACTTCCTTGATTCATAACATACAACATACCCTTTTTGATGGATGACTCCACCAAGTCCTTCTTTGCATGTATCTGTGCATACCATGAAATCTTCATTTGGATCAACAATCCTTAGAATTGGAGCACTCGTTAATAATTTATTCTAGTGTTGGAAACTCCTTTAACACTCAAATGTCCACTCAACCTTCACTCCCTTCTTTTTTATGGAAGTAATAGCATGTGCAATCTTTGAGAATCCTACAATAAATCCTCTTTAGTAGCCTGCAAGTCCCATGAAGCATGTGAATTTTGTCACATTCTTAGGTGTTGGCCACCCTCTAATGGCCTCAATCATTTCAGGGTCCTCTTCTATCCCTTCCTCAGATATGATATGACCCAAATAATGAATTTGATTATGATAAAATGAGCACTTGCTCAATTTGGCATACAACCAATGCTCCCTTACTACTTCTAATACCATCTTCAAGTGTTTCTCATGCTCTTGTTTAAACATGGAATATATAATAATTTCATCGAAAAAGACAATGAAAATCTTATGTAAGTATTCTCTAAAAATACCATTCATTAATCACATGAAGACAACTGGTGCATTTGATAACCCAAATGACACCACTGTGAACTCATAATGACCATAACGTTTTCTCAAAGTGGTCTTCTTGATGTCTTCTTCTTTAATTCTTACTTGATGATAACCTAATCTGAGATCAATATTTGAGAATATGTTTTCATTTTTCAACTGATCAAAGAGGTAATCGATCCTTGGAAAAGGATAATTATTCTTTACACTTACTTTGTTCAACTTTTGAAGTCAATACAAAGTCTCATTGTCTCATCCTTCTTCTTCACAAATAAAACTAGGGGACCCCACGGGGACACACTTGGGTGTATATACCCCTTCTTCAGAAGATTTGCAAGATGCATTTGCAACTCCTTTAGTTCTGATGTACTTATCGTGTAAGGAGTCTTCAATATTTATTAAGAACCAAATATCAATATAGCATAGAAAATCCTCAGAAAAAGTACTCAATGCCTTGAAAAAGAGATAACTTTAGATAATAAGCCTCTTCGAGGGGGAAACCTCCTTTTACCCCACATAAATGTTCAAGTACAAGATTATTACAAATGAAAATGTCTGCTTGGTATATATACGAGACTAGGAGGTATAATTATAGTAATGGAATAAAGCCGACATAAATAAAATAACATTACTAATGTAATATACCCCAATTAAGGGGTAATGAGCCAATATTAGGGATTAACATGCCCCTCCCCTTGAGACAAGTGTTGTATGCAACACTTGAGTAACTCTGGATGCTTCTGTATAAAAGACTCATCTTCCCAAGTGGAATCGCCAGCCGGTAGTTTCCTCCATTTAATGATATACTCTAAAATGGATCTATTCCTCAACTGACGAATTCTTGTGTCGGTGATGGCTTCAGGATCCAATATGATTTTTCCTTCCTCGTTAAGTTCTGGCAATATAGTTTGAATTGGGATATTGTTGCCTATAACCTTCTTTAAGAATGAAACATCAAAAACTGGGTGTACTCATGACGATGCAGACAAATCCAATTTGTATGCCATAGTACCAATCTTTTGCAACACCTTATAAGGGCCATAGTACTTTGGTGATAATTTATTATTCTTCTTGGCTTGCTTGAGGGACGTCTGTTTATATGGCTAAAGTCTTAAAAACACCCAATCCCCTACTTTAAAACTTATTTCACTACAATGTTGATCTGCTTATTGTTTCATGCGATTCTGTGCCATAGTAAGGTTTCCCTTTAAGATTTGGAGAACTTGTTGTTGATTCTCAATGTGATCTTCCATTGCTTGAACCTTAGATTTTTATTTTAGAGAAGAAGTGATGGAAGGAAGGTGGTATCCATAGAGTTCCATCGATGGTGTCATTTATGTTGCAGTATGAAAGGAAGTGTTATACCACCATTTTGCCAAAGGTAACCATTTGAACCATTGTGTTTGTTTATTAGAGACAAAGAAACGAAGGTAGCCTTGTAGAAATTTGTTCACTATATCGGTTTGTCCATCAGATTGATGATGATAGGATGAGATATGAGCTAATTGAGTACCCAAACAAGAAAATAATTCTGTCCAAAATTGTCCAGTGAAGATGGGATCTCTGTCGCTTACAATAATATTTGGGTTGCCATGTATATTTTGAACTGTCTCCATGAATGCGGTGGCAACTATACTAGCATTGAAGGGATGAGAGAGTGCACAAAAGTGTGCATACTTGATTAGTCTATCAACAATCACCATGATGACACTCTTTCCTTCAAACTTTGGTAACCTTGTGATGAAATCCATGGAAACCTCCTCCCAGTGCTGACTTGGGATGGCTAATGGTTGTAAAAGACATGGGGGCTTAATTGTTTCCACCTTCTTTTGATGGAAAACCAAACATCTTGCCACAAACCTTTGAACATCAGTTTTAAGGCCATCCCAAAAAAGATCCTTCTTTACTCTATGGTAGGTTTTCAAAAATCCCAAGTGCCCTCCTACTGGAGAGGTGTGCAATTCCAATAGTACCTTCTGTTTGAGTTGGGAGTTCTTACATAAATATAAGAGATCTTTGTACCATAGTGAATCATTTTTCCATGTAAATGTATCTGATGCACTGGAATCCTGCTGCAACCTTTCAATGAGGGTCCACACATTTTCGTCATTCTTCCATTCATCCCTTGCTTCTATTATCCAATTGGGTTGGATAATCGAGATAGAACAGAGAAAGGCCTCAACATATTCATCCTTTCTTGAGAGTGTATCTGCCACAACATTTTTCTTGTATTTTTATAGAAGATTTGAAACTGCATCTTACTTAGATAGTGTTGTTAAAGGTGTTGTTGTTCTTCCATAGTGATGAACAAACTTGTGGTAGTAACCTATCAAACCCCAAAATCCTCTAAGATTCTTCAATGTTTTGGGAATCGTCTAGTCCATCATGGCCTTAATCTTGTTAGGGTCTACCTTGACACCTTCATGAGATACAATATGACCCAAATACACTACCTCCTTCACTCCAAAGAAACATTTGGATGGTTTGGCATATAGTTGTTGCTCCTTTAGTAGTTATAGAACCTTGTCAACATGTCGCACATGATCCTCGCAAGACTTTATATAGATTAGTATATCATCAAAAAATACTAAAACAAATTTTCGAAGGAAGGGCTTGAAAATGGAATTCATTAACCCTTGGAATGTGGAAGGTGCATTTGTAAGGCCAAAAGGCATCACCAAAAATTCATAATGGCCTTCATGAGTTTAGAATGTTGTTTTTGGGATATCTTCTTCCTTCATTCTATTCTGATGATACCTTGAAGGGATATCCAATTTTGTGAAATAGATTTCTCCATGTAGTTCATCTAACAATTCATCAATGATGGGAATGGGAAACTTATCTTTAATAGTGATCTTGTTAAGCTCTCTATAATATGGACACATACTCCATGAGCTAGCTTTCTTGAATACCATTACCACTAGTGCAGAGTAAGAACTTTGGATAGGTTTAATAATGCCAACCTCTAACATTTCTTCAACCATGCGCTCAATTTCACTCTTCTGGGCGTAAGGGTATCTGTATGTCCTGATGATAGGAGGAACACTCCTAGGAATTAGGTGAATTTCATGATCATGATTTCAAGTGGGTGGAAGACCTTTGGGAATATCTTCAAATACTTTTGAATGCCTATTAATGATACCTTGGAGATCTTGAGGAATAGATGGTTTAGATGTTTGAACACCTAGTGAGCATAGTTGTGCAATAACGCCTTGATGCCCCTTTTTCAATAATTTTGTCGTGCCATTAGAGATTATCACCTTACCAGGTTTCCCTGTGATACCTCTTAACTCAATTTATTTTCCTTCCAATGAAAATTTCATGAAAATTTCTTGAAAATTAAAGCCACTTGTCCTAATGATTGTAACCATTGGATTCCTAGTACAACATCTACACCACCCATGGGTATAGAAATCATTGGACTATTCATTACATAAACCCCCATAGTAAGATTGATCTTAATGCATTTTCCTGAGCAATTGATAGCTCGTCCATCTGCAATCATTACTTGAAACTCTGGCTCTAGATATACAAAGAAATTGAGAGCTTTGGCTAATTTATAGTAAATGAAATTATGAGTACTACCATAATCAATTACGACTATTACCTTCCTCTTTTTGATGTATCCTTCGATCTTGAGGGTTTGAGGAGTTCTAATTCTAGCCAATGCATTACACAATATCATGGGAGTCAACTCTTCAGATGAAATTGCTTCTACGTTTTCATCTTGAGATGGTTCTTGTTCTTCTTCTTCTTCCTCTTCACAATCTATGTAGAATAATTTCTTCTCACCGCACTTATGTCCCTTACTATACTTGTTGTCACAATTAAAGAATAAACCTTTTTATTTTGTTTCCTCCAATTGTTGAGGTGTCAACCTTGTAGGCTGAGGTGTTTTAGAAGAAGGAGCATTTTTCTCTCTATAGATGTTAGGATTGATCCTTGTAGTAGCCATAGCCATATTTTTACTTTCAACATTTATTTCCACCTTAAATGCATTCTCCAATGATTTGGGTTCCCAAAGGAGAAACTCATGTTGAATGTTGTCCTTTAAATTTCCTATGAATACATCTATCAAGTGCTCATTTGAAATATCTGTTACCTTTATATTCAATTTTTGGAAGTTCTCAATGTGCTCAGTAACTGAACCCTTTTGCTTGAGATTTATCAATTGGGTAAATAAGGTATTGTTCCTTGTATCCTCATAGTGTGCTATCATTTCTTCCGTGAAAATTGTCCAAGTGACAAGTGATTTTTGAGAACAAAGCCATCGATACCATACAAATTGATTGGGTTCTAAATATAAAGAAGCAATTTGTACCTTTTGTGTATGTGGTGCATTATGTAGATAAAAGAATTTCTCCATATGAAGTATCCATGTGATTGAGTTCTTGCCATCAAACTTCCTCATATCGATCTTAGGAATATGGTTGGTCTTCAACCCAAAGTTGGAGTTTCTCCATTCTTGATTCACCTTCCTTGTGTCCTGATCGTGAATTTCATGGGATGCATTTTCACTTTCAGGTGTCTTCTCTATTACGAAATCTTTCAATACTTCCATGATCTCCTCTTTTAATCCATCCATCGTTTCCTCTAACTTAGCTTACATCTCTTGTAGTCCATATTTTGTTACCATCTTCTTTTGTAAATCATTTGTGTCCCTACACATTTCTTCACCTTCATCAAGAGTCCAAGTAGGATTGTCTAAAGGCTTATTTGGTGTAGAAGTTCCCTTTTTGGGTGGCATGTTGGCCAAGTATCACTTTTGAACCTTGATTTTGAGGTGGTTCTTCTAGACAATATTTCTTCTATTGTATCTCCCAAGTTTTGGACCTTTTGGGTATGAAACTTTATTTTATGTAGTTATCTGATATTGCTTCTCTGTAATGCCACAGGTATGATCAAAATTGGATGTTCCAAGTGGAATTTATGGTAACTTCCCCACAACTTGCTGATTTTTTGCCTTTCCAGGAGATCTCACTTGTATAGCGTGCCTCACACAACATAATTGATAAAAGATTATGAAACTTGTACCAGAAATGATACAACCTATCCACTATCCAATGAAATTAGACCCACTCAATTTGGATACTCTAGGAAGAAGTTATGATTTTTTTACCTGGAACACCTTGAGAATAGTTAATAGGACTAGTCAGATAGCCTATATTCCATAGGGTGTATCTACAAATGTAAGATGACCTAGAATATAAAACTTTTACCACATATACCTTACTATTTTTTGTGAATATCCTCTGGATTTCAAGGTCTGAAACGTTACAGAACATGTTTTATAGTGAAAATTTCAAAATGTCTTAGTTCAGGATGATTCCCGAACCTTATCTTGTATAGGCTGTATCTCTGAAAGCATAAGGCCTCAGGAGCTGAAATTTCAACCCAACGTACCTATATCTGTCTACTAAATATCCTCCAAGGTGTTTCTTCTGAAACACTTTATTAAAAAAGGTATAGAGAAAATTCCAAGGTGTCTTAGATGTAGCAACGAAACCCCAAGACCTTGAGATCTGATACCATATGTTAAGAACCAAATATCAATATAGCATAGAAAAACCTTAGAATAAGTACTCAACACCTTGAAAAAGAGATAATTTCAGATAATAATCGTCTTCAAGGGGGCAACCTCCTTTTACCCCACATAAATGTTCAAGTATAAGATGATTCCAAATGAAAATGTCTCCTTGGTATATATAGGAGGCTAGGAGGTATAATTACAACTAATGGAATAAAGATGACATAAATAAAATAACATTACTAATGTAATATGCCCCAATTAAGGGGTAATGAGACAATATTAAGGCTTAACAATATTGGAGCTTCTCCAGGAATCATATTTATAGAGAAATCAATATCTCTTTTAGGGGGAAATCCTAGAATTTCTTTAAAAACATCCTCAAACTCCTTTA